>JANBOJ010000354.1:0-14593 GCA_027574685.1 Coemansia erecta | reverse complement strand
GGCTTTTGCTCACTCTACTTTTTTATTTTCTACTTTCTAACTTTAACTGACTTTAGATGCGGGTAGTCAATCTTGTTCTTCTGGATAAACCACTTGAGGCTCTTCTCGATTCCAATTCCGCTCGAGATTGTCTTTAACGATGGTGTCTCAACCATCAGATTCTTGACTCTATTTGCTAAAGCCTCAGTCTGGCTGCCATCCTTAATTCCAAGGATATTCAGAGTCTTGAGTCCCATCTTTCTCTTTCGCAAAGTTGGCTTTCGAGCAAGGCCAACCGATGGCGCCACTGGTGCTGCGTCAGTCGAGATCATATGCACAGTCAATGCGCGCATCCTGGGCACGTGCGAGATAAGCCCAAACACAATGTCAATGCCTACTTCACTATAAAATGTAAGTGAGGTAATATTGGTCCAGTTCACTAGACTTGGACTGAGCTGGAACTCCATCTCACCAAAGTATAGATTTGTCTTCGAGGCATTTTCCATTTTTCCAAACAAGTAATTGGTTGTTTTGTAGAATGTGTCTTCGAAAGATGTTTCCAGAGTCGGGATATGTACTGATAGCGTATCAACAGACTGTATGCCACATGTCTCAAGTATCTCTAGGCTCTTATACGAGTTTTTGAAACTCAGGGACTTTAGATGTTGTGGATAGACATCTCCGGCACAAATATCAGTGTTTTCAAAGTGGTTGTGAACTTCGTAGGTTTTGAGTGCAGGGAACATTACTTTAAACTGGTCTTCGTTGCCCGACTGCTGTCTCCATTGGCTACAGTCTGATTCATTATTATGCTCTGCATTCAGGTCAAACGAGATTTCCAGCACACTGAGCTGTGGAAACACAATGTCGCCTATATTATCCTGCGATTGAAAGTATTTCCATGAAAATGCAAACGTCATATTGCACAGATTAAGATGTTTGAGTGACCGTGAACACACCTGTGGCAAAATTCGGGACCTATCTCGGTTAGCAGTTAGCCAAAGTCTGGTTATGTTGGTTGACAAGATTGGTGTTCGAATTTCAACTGCATTCATACACTGCAGACTGCAGAGCTGACTTGAATATGCCTCGACAAGTTTACCGCAAAAGACCTGAGCTACCATGTCCTGGTTACGGCAATGGAATGCAATTGATTTGACGTTTGGCATATATGGTGCAATTGACCTCATAAAGAACATAATCTTTGTGCTCTGAAACCTAAACTGAGCCTGCTCAGCCTCAATGTTTCCTGGTTGCCTGTTTGGGTCTTCCAGGTTTACTCTTATTCTAAGCTCCGAGATGTTACTCCAAAATCTTGGATTTTTGTTAAGCATGGCCACCATTGAGCAGATTAGCGAGTTCATATGTGAGGGGTTCAGTATATCAAGTGCCAGCTCTTTTACAAAATGCGAGGCATCTGTTGCATACACGAGGTCAATGTTGGTTGATAGTACAGTTCGGTCTACCATTATTGTATTCAGCCAAGACCTGTCCAACGACCCCTCGCTTGTTGTATCTTTGCTATAGACAAATGCTGTTCTATACACCATAGGCATACCTAGCGCTCTCCACTCGCGGCACACTGATAGCAAGTTTAGAGATGTGTCCCATTTGTTTTCGGCTAGTGAATTAGCGTTCAAAACATATTTGAAAATATTTTCTGTAATAATGAACGGCAACTCGTTTACATTGAGCATTGGCGTACAGACTAGACACGATAGATGGAGAAATATAATAATAATTAAAAAATATAAAAGATAGAAATAAAAATATATAAAACGATACTTCATTTATCGAGGAGAGGAAGAGAAATAGAGGTGAGGGAGACTTATGTAATTCCAATGCCCAAGCGAAAACATGATGCTCCGAAATCTTTCGGCTTGCCAAATAAAGCTTTCAAACTCCCTTTTTAGCGGCTTACATTTAATAGCAAATGCATCCTTTTGCCTTTTTTCTCGTAAATATTGAATTATATAAAAGACAGCTTACATTTCTTTGTATTCTTTGAAATTTATTTATGTCCTATTTTTGGCGTTTGTATTAAGGTGAAATGTGCGTGAAAGCGTGTATTCTGCTTTTAATTGATAAATATTTTATTAGTGAAGAAATAAAAGTGGAAAGTCCGTGTCCGTGGTGCTCTCACCCAACAATGTCGATGAACCCTTATTTGCCATTATTGGTATATATGTTAGTTTGGGCTATGTGCAGAAAAGCTAGCCGACTCTCATACAGTTGGTACCAGCACCAATCTTCGTTACTGAGCGCGCTGTCGTGTGTCAAACAGCTAGTAATACTAATAAGCTGTCTAAAGCTAACAAAAGACACGCACGCTGAAAAACAGCGATTTTAGCCGCATATGGCCTAGAAAGCTGACATACTCACTCTTTGTCAGTTTATACTCGATGTCTACAACATAGATCACGTGTGAATTCAGCAAAAAAGGCCAAAAGCCACCGCCAAATCTTATTACTCCTTCTCCCCCACCCCCAGGCGTGTGGTTGCGAGTGTTCATCAGGATTTGCCATTTTTTGCTTTTCTATATAATTATTTTAGTTTGTCTTTCTGAACCCTAGTCTCGTCTGACGCTTGCTCAATTTGTGCAATATACCGAGCACCTGTACTTGTATTGTTTTGGTAGTGAACTACACGCGTAGGGACAGAAGCAACAGTAGCTTGTCCTTGCTTAAATTCGCAAGCCGCCTCTATATCTTGTTTCGCGTTTCTTTGTCAGCCATTTCAATTTGTCGGGCTAGACTCGTCGCAGCTCTTCCGAATTATTCATTGGGCGCTTTATTCGAGGTACCGTGGTTGGCCAGCAGCCATTATTTATAGCGAGGGCCTGTAGTTGCATAGTTATCGCTGGTGTTCTTTACCAGAAGGCATTTGGCTCTACCGTATATATTATACAGTATTCTGATTTTGTGAATGCCCGAGAGCAGCGCAATGCCAGCGTCTGGCCTACAGCCAGGTGACGAAGGTAAGAACAACCCCAAACTTGACGAGTTTATAGGCTATAGCCGCCTCTGGCTCAACAGCAACTGATGCTATCATTCGTATGCTAATGCTCAAATATATCTGACCGCACTTTTAACGCCGGATCTAGTCGGGCAAAAGTTCCATTGCGACAACTGCCAGGCAAACGTCACAGACAGCGTCCGCATCAGCTGTAACGAATGCCCCGAATTCGATCTATGCACGACGTGCTTTTCAAGAGGAATCGAACTTGGGTCGCATAAGAATAACCATGCGTATAGGGTGGTTACCCGTCACCGCTTCCCGATTTTTACAGAGGATTGGTCGGCTGACGAGGAGCTTCTTTTGATCGATGGTCTGCGGCAGTTTGGCATGGGCAATTGGAAGGATGCTGCCGAGCATGTGGGTACCCGAACCAAAGAGGAATGCGAGCAGCATTATATGGAAGTGTATGTTGGATCTGACACATGGCCACTTCCAGACATGAACCGCACTTTTGAGAACAGCTTTGCGAGAGTGATGGACGACAAAAGGAGCAAGCACGCGACGCCGAACAAGCTCAAAATACTGTCTTCTCAACCGAGCAACCACGAAATCGTCGGATATATGCCAGGTCGTCTAGAGTTTGAGACGGAGTATGAGAACGAGGCCGAGCAGGTTGTCAAAGACATGGTTATACACGACGATGACTCCATAGAGGAGCTCGAGCTGAAGCAGATTGTGCTTCGAATATACAACAACAGGCTCGACCGCCGCATCTACCGAAAGCGTTTTATATTTGATCGGGGCTTGCTCGAGTATCGCAAGAACCAGAGCATTGAGAAGAAGAGGCCCAAGGATGAGCGCGATCTGCTCAACAAGATCAAGGTCTTTGCGCGGATGCAGACAAGGGAGGATTTCGACGAGTTTGCCACTGGTCTGCTTAACGAGCACACGCTACGACAGCGGATTGCGCAGTTGCAGGAGTGGCGACGTAATGGCATCACCACTATTGCGGATGGTTCGCAATACGAGGTCGAGAAGTCGCAGCGGCCTTCACGCCGGGCAACCACACTGCGAGATAGCGTCCATCTGCTTGAGCGGCTACACAAGATTGTCTCGACGCGGGCAGCCCGTGACTCTGGGATGGATGAATCGCCGTTACTCGGGTCGCAGAAACAAGCATCTCGCAAGCCTGCAAATCTATCCGACATTGAAAGCGCCGACGGGGCCGAACTGCTTCTGGACAGCGAGAAGCAAGTGTGTTCGCAACTGCGTATTTTCCCGCGTCCTTATCTGATGGCCAAAGAGGCTCTGTTGGCAGAGCATGCGCGAACTGGCAGTCTCAAACGAAAGCAGGTGCAAGATTTGGTAAAGCTCGACCCCTCCAAGGCATGCGAGCTGTATGACTTTTTTGTCAAGAGCGGATGGATCAAGACACATGGCCAGCCCGTGGTCTCATACATGCTACCGACCGCACCACCACCAGCCACATCAATGCTTCCGATTGTACCGTCATCGAGTGCAGGCTCGCTGAATGGTGGTAGTCACAATGCGACCACTAATGGAATGCGATTTGGAGACAGCAGCACCCAGGCGCCCTTGCTTGGAGCATCCTCGTCATCAATGTACCCAGGGTCATCGATGCCGCCAGACACTGCAATCCGGACCGAATACTAGGGACTGCGAGTCTTTCGCTCGACTATATTTGTCTTTACGTGTTTAAGAATCCAATACATATTTCATTTCTGGCTGTAATGCTGCGGAGAACTACTAGCAGTCTAGCGGTCTTTTAGGTACCAAATGGCGCTTGTGGATCTACCAATTTGCGAGGTGGAGTTTTATTTAGAAGCATCCATCTGTAGCTAAGAGACTGTTATTGGAGAGAACAGAATTTAGAAGGTCTGGAACTTCTTCGAGCCCTTGGTCTGCTTGGCCTGGTGCTTGATGACGTTGAAGCGAACAGTCTTCGACAGAGGACGGCACTGGCCAACAGTGACGGTGTCACCGATCTTGACGCCAATGAAGGCGGGCGAAAGATGGGCGGCAATGTTCTTGTGGCGCTTCTCGTAACGCTGGTACTTGGTGATGTAGTGCAGGTACTCGCGACGGAGGATGACAGTGCGCTTCATCTTGACCGAGCGGACGACACCGGTGAGGATGCGGCCACGGATGCTGACGTTGCCGGTGAAGGGGCACTTCTTGTCGATGTAGGTACCCTCGATGGCCTCAGTGGGGGTCTTGAAACCAAGACCGATATCCTTGTACCAGCGGGCGTTCTTCTTGGCAACACCACCCTTGACGTTAAGGAAGACAGCCTCCTGCTTCTGGAATGCACGCTCAACCTACGATGATATGAATGTCGTTATATAGCTAGTCAGTTAGTGGAATGCATGTTTTGAACAAGACCGTTTCGTTGAACCTAAGCAAGAATCAAGTCAATGGTTGGCAGAACAAGTGCTCGTGTGTTTCTGTTGTCCAGATGCAAGCTCTGTTCGGATAAAAACCCGAAAGAGGAGCGATAACTGTCTTGCGGGGGTATCTGATCTGAGGTCTGCGAGCTCAACAATGCTGTGTGTACAGTAGCTGGTGGTCCAGAGTTAGGAGCAAACGAAACAGAGCCAATCCGCTCGTCAGGATGTATCTGAGACATCATATTGACGATATACTGTCACGTTGGCTCTGTGCGGCTACTGGTCTGTCGCCTCTATCTCTCGAACCACAGTGTTTGTGTGCTGAGCAGAAAAAAAAAGTTTTTTTTCATGGTGGCAAAAGCAGAAATCGGAGGCAGAAGCACACTCGCACATTCGTTGAACTCCTGCTCCTGCCTGCAATCCGCGCTCCGTTTCTGCCACCAGAACTGCAACATAGCTAACACGTTTGAGCCGGCGCGTTGAAAAGCAGCAAATGACCACAGACAAAGGATTGACTGGCCAGATTCAAAACCTAGGCCAAATCAGCTCTGCTCGCCAGACGTGCAATTAGGAGGAGGGCAAGGGCTACAAGCTGATTCGAGGCTGGAAGGAGTACGCACCTGCTCGGACATTGTGAAATTTAGTTTTCTGGCCTTAAGAAATGAAAAGGGTCAATTATCGAGTCCTAACTAGGAGAAAAGAAGGTGCCTATGCCTGGCCGTGAAGCGTCTAGTGGTTTTCAACGGATCATTTGCCTCTCTTTCTCACCAAGTGCAGGCCCCCTCTAAGAAAAATTCTTGTGTAAAATTTTCGCCTTATTTCTTAATCTCTCCCTACGCCCGGCGCAGCTTAGTCCATGATCGATCAGATCACGTTCGGCCAGCAAATCAGAATCCTGGCTTTTCGGCAGTCTCTGGCCACCCATGCCATATCGCCAACAGACTGTAATCCCTGATCAAGCAATTATGTACACGTGATAGCTGGCTTTAGGGTCTGCAGAGTCATGTGAGTTCCTTTGTACAATACGCATTCTGGCGTGCTCGTTAAAAAAACGCCAGCCTTCCTCTGTCTTGGCACATTCTCTTCTAATTCATTTCTGCACATAAATTAACGACACAAGCTATGGAATACGCGTTCTGGGCGTTTGTACTGTTATCAGTGGCTGCACTGTGGTACATCTTCGGGTTGTTTGTTGGGCGCTCGCGGCTGTACATGCGGCTGGCGCGGTTCCGCAGCCAGGGCCGGCTGGCCATGCTGGGCGAGGCCCTGGACGGCAACAACAGTGCATTTGCTCAGGACTACCGGGCAGGACTGAGCAGCCGCAACTTTGACATTGCAATAAACATTGAGGATGGCGACAACCGCCCCGGACTGGACTCCGATGAGGTGCGGCGTATAATGGAAGCTCGCGGCGTGTCGTTCGACAAGGCGCGGCTTATCAGGCAGCAGCAGCTGATGCAACTTCACGGAATCGACCCGTCCACCGGCATGTCTTTGGATCCAAAGGCGGTGACTTTTGGTAGCAGATAGATGCACCATTCATTCAACGTGTCTCTACGACTTCATTTCACACTGTTTGTACGAATACCAATATCAATACTTATGTCAGTTCTTCTTTCCAAAGAAGCTAAGAATCGAGCGCTGCGGGGCGCCAGACCCCTTTGATCCTCCAGCCGACGACTTTTTCTTACTTGAAGGTTCGTCCGCAGACATCGACGGCTTTGGGTTTTGCTTTGGCTTCGCGGGCTCTGCATCCGACTCGCTCTCCGAGTACGACTCCCATTCCTCGACAGCCTGTGTTACGAGCATTCCACGCTTGTTCTTGGTATGCTTGATCCTGCTCACCTTTCTCTGCTTGCGGACCCTGCGACGCCCGCCACCAACCTTCTGCGACTCTGGATGCGCATTGTCACTTACATCCGCTGTTGGTTCGGCCATTTCTACGTCCGACTCTAGACCTGCTTGCGATGCATCCGACGTTCTGGACGCACTTCCATGCTGCTGCTGCTTCTGGTCCTCTGCTTGGCTGTCCGAATGCACAGACGCGGTTTTGACAAAGTTATCAAAATCGCCCTCGTCAAAGTCATCAAACATATCTTCTACGCGCGGCTTCTTTACAGCCAGATCGGTATCTTCTTCGGCGCTCTGCATAGCATGGTCGTCACTGTCAGAGACCGGTAGTACTGGATCCGGCTTGCTCTCGGGTTCGTGACTAGAGACTGAGCTGTCCTCGGCTTTTACGTGCGGGACTTCATCGCTTGGTGCTGTCGTATCCTTGCCTGAAGTTGCAACCGCAGACGTCTTCTTGGCAATATGCTTACCAAAGAATGACTTTGTCGGGTTGGCTTTGGTCTTGGCTGAAGCCTTGTCGGCGGCCTTGTCTGTAGTCTTGGGAACAGCAGGCGCGTTAGCTTCCGGGTCGGATTCGACCATGCTGGCATCCTCGTCCATCTTTGACTCGTCGCTCTTCTTAGCGGCTTGACTCTTATTCTCTGATTTTGATATGGGTGGCTTGACGGGACTAGGTGCTCTAGGCATTCTAGCAGTGCTAGCCTTTGCTACTATAGACGCACTGCTGCCAATAGCACCAAGGTGGATCATATCCCGAATGTTGCCAGTAGAAATGTTGGCCATAACGAAGACGTCTTTATCCTCTACTGGACGCGGCTCAATCGAGTATATGTGATACTCTGCATGCTCAAGGTTGAGCTGCTGGTTTGCAAGCTCAGACTCGGTAACCAGCTTGACAAGCCATTCTGCCTCAACCGAGTCGTCAATCATGTCGCGCTTTCTAGTCCCGCTCAGCAGAAATGTAGCGTGGCATCGCTCTCTGTTGGCCTCGTAGAACGCAGCCATCATCCGCTTGGCATCTTCGGTGTGCACCTGGAGATCGCTGCTGAGCTTGCGGTACGTGACAACCTGCTCGCTCTGGATCACCTGAAAGCCAAGCAGCTCGGAGGAGGCAGCGTCAGACATTACTATAATTTAAAGGAACAGAGGAATTGAATGCACAGGCAGAAAATGCGCTAAAAGAAAAGGTTGTTTATCCTAACGCGAAACAGCTGCGCTGGAAGGGCGATGCGTTTGCAGCCTGCAGATTGAATTCGCGCCTTGATCAAGATCCAGTGATTCTAACTGATCATTGACACCACAATTTCGGCTAGCAATGACGCAATCGGGGACCAACACACTGGTGGTGGTGGTGGTAGTGTAGCACCAGCGGCTATTTCAAATGGCTTGTAATAGTAAATTTTGGAAACAGCTCAAAGCCAAGATTTTGCCGCTAACAGGGGCTGCTCGGACTGCGAGGAAGCATTGTCACACTGCACCTCATCTAGACAAGCGACTGGCCGCTGAGGGCGTTCTCGGAATAGTTCAGCCAAGAGCCACGGTAGTTGCGGATGACAAGGTCGGGACTGATCTTTTCGACCTGATCGATAGCGCTTTGGCTACGCTTGCCCGAGCGACAGTAGAATATGGTCTCAATGCTTGGCGATGGCTTGTCGATGCCGTATTTAGACTTGAACTGATCATTAGACAGCGAGAATGCCGTAGCGACTTCGCCAAGCGGGATGTTTGTCGCGGTGGGAACCTTGCCCTGGGCCACCTCGTCAGGCTCGCGCACATCGATAAGCGTATACGGGCTCTTTCCGACACCGTGGATGAGCTGTCGCAGCTCTTGGAACGACACATCCTGCTTGGTGGTGTACATTCTGCGGAAAATGGCAGTCTTGGCGCGGCTAGACGTCTGGCGAAGTGCGATGGGCATCATATGTTGTTTGCTTAGAGATAAGAGAGCTAGTATTTAAGGTTGGGGTTGACTCGTTGAAGAAGGAAGAAATACGGCAGTTTGTGAAGTGCCAGGTTTCCCGTTTAATCTTGGCGCCAAGCAGCCAATAGAGCGCTAGGGTCCGTCGTAGCCCCCGTCTCTCGGAAGAGGGGGTGGTTTCGTCATAAGAATTGCGCAAAGTCGGAACATGTGAGTTGGACACGCTGTGTAACTTTTACTGCCATTTCTACAGTTCGGGGGAGACAGGTTATAAAGAGCCTGCCTCTCTCTCTCCACACGCAGAGACGGGCTGTTCTCTCAGATAATTTTCCTTTTGTCCTTTACTACTTTAGCATTTCTCTTTTTATTTATAAATTCGCACCATTGCTCATACACAAAAGAAAGGGTAAAAGTTGGAATGTCTACACATATAGTACCGCTGGCTAGCCAGGACACACCGGGGCAGGGTAACGTTTCTGAGAGGTGCTGGATATGTCTTGACGAGTTCAACAGCAACAACAACAACGGCAGCAACAGCAACAGCCGCGAATGGCTTTATCCGTGCAGGTGCTCGCTTATATGTCACGAAGAGTGTCTGCTGCATTGGATCTCCGAAAGTGAGCAGCGCACACGATCCGGCGTGGTAAGTTCCAGAATAATGGTCCAGCACGTCTAATGCTACCAGCTTGTCTTCTTGCAGAATACACGTTGCATGAGCAATGCTTTCTAAAAAAAAAAAGAAGCTGCTTCTTTTCTTCGTGTAGGTTAGGTGTCCTCAATGCAGTACACCCTACAAAGTTATCCAGTGGAAGTCTACAACCTTCAATGCTCTACGTACGATCTATGACATGGTTGACAAGTCGATGCCTTTTTTCTTGGCGACGATCGGTGGCATGGCTGTCGTCGTTGCATGTACAGCATACGGGGCATATACAGTGATGGCGGTGTATGGCCCTGCCGAGGGAAAGGTTATTCTGGGCGGTACGGGAAAGTGGGACCACGCAAGGTGGGTTTGGCTGCCAATGATTCCAATTGCGCTGATATGGTCGCGGTTTCAGACAAGCGCAGCCTACATGCCGCTATCAACATTACTTATGACTGCCCCTCAGCCACTCAGGATACAGTGGCCGATGTCGCCTTCGCTTACGCTGACCGTGCTACCTACGGTCAGCGCATTGTACAGGTACGTGTGGGACATGACTCTGGGGCGCTTGGAGCGTCGGTGGGAGACAGAGACCGCATCAGTCCAGCAGCAACCGATCACTATACGCCGATTTGGTCCTGGCAATAGAAATGTCATTGGTCCCGCTGATGACGTCGTGGATAACTTTGACGAACAGGCCGCAGCTGCTCTAGATGAGCAGCAGCAGCTGTTGTTGCAGCCAGGCGATCGGCGACAGCAGATGCCGCCAAGAGCGGGCCGGAATTTTGAAGCGACGATTGTGCTCAACGGGCCATCTCTGGGTCGAACGCTTGTGGAGTCGCTGCTGCTTCCCGTTATATCGTCAGCCTGCGGAACTCTTCTCGGCAGGATCCCACTGCTTGCGCGTCATCCGATGGGCCATTTCAGCAGGGTTATGCTTGGCGGATGCCTGTACTTTATTGTAAAAGACCTTGTGCGCATGTTCTACAAGTACTTGTTGTATCGCTCTCGCTCAAGCATGTATATTCAGGGCCGCAAGCGAATGTAATTAAAATTAAATAAATAAATTATTCGGAATACCTGGTACTTAGGCCAATGTGCTCGTGGCCACTATACCCGTTCTGACTCAAGGCACGAATGCGTGCCTGACGACGGTGCCTGTTATAGTAGTGCAGCGCAACAAACGCCAATGCTATGAACACAACACCAGCAATCACTCCACCGACGATCTTTCCTGTACGGCCATGTCCCGACGACGACGAACCACTATCGTTGTCTCCTTCCTTATCGTTACCATCATTATCATCATCATTGCCATCGCTTGAAGAAGGGGCGGTGCCGTCGAAATCGGAGCGGACGTCACACTGGTCAACCACAGACATCCAGCTGCTCTCACAGTCATAGTTGCCCTGGTCAATGGTATCGCTGTCCTCGTTGGTGCTGCCAAACCAGGACATCCACCGACGTTGGTACTCGGTATTGTACGTCGGGACCACAACGCTAATAACATCCTGGAGAACCAGGTCGGGTCTAACATAGGCAAACTCGGGGAAATTGCTGATCCCAGACTTGCTCACATACTGCTCTGTACGCCAGATCTGACGCTGCAGCAGGAAGTTGACATCCGTGTTCCGCGGGTCGGTATATCCAAAGTCGCTGTACCATTCGGTGATGCGCTGGCCGTAGTCTTGCAGATCGGTCTGATCGAACACGTAGCTAGCATCCTTAACGGCGTTTTGGAAGCTGGTCACGTCGGTGGGATCGTCAAGCGCTTTGCTGGTGTCGTTGGTGGCGCCGGCGCCAGCCAGTAGCTCCTTCTGGTATGCAGAGGTGATAATATTGTAGGTCTTCTGACCGGAGTCGTCCGAGTATTGGACCCAGTATGCATGAGGCGGCGTCTTCAGATTGCGCATGTTTCCTCGGTGGCAGTTATAGCTGTCCGAAATCAGGGAAAAGAGCGATGCCGCAGAGTTCTCCTCGTTAAAGAATGCGGCAAAGAACTTGAGCCACTCTGCCTTTTGTAGTGGCAGCAGGGTATCGTCACTTGGGAGACGCACGGACTGGTTACCGTCGCTACTGGCATTCGCGCTGAAAATCACGTCAACATCGCTGACCTCGCTGCCGTTTGGCTCATCCAAAGACTTTATCTTGCTCGTATCAAAGCAGATGTTTGTCAGATTTCCGGGGGATTCAATGGCGGTCACTGCTGAGCGCAGTCCCAGCGCCTCGACGAATCCTGAAGCAATGGGTATACGGATTCCTGCAGCACTGACGGGAACCTTGAACCACTTGTCGACGCCGTCTACATTTGAGGGCTGGGTGTCACAGTATAGACCATACTTGACATTTGCCGACGTGTCCTCAACCAGCTTGTAATCGTCGTTTACTGTGATCTGGAATCCGGGGTTTGTGTCCACAGATATCTCGTCAAAGCTGCATTTAGCCGAGACAAGTATCCCCGAGCCAAACAGCTGCAGCGCAATCAGAGCTGTGGCCGACACAATGACTGAGGCTGAACGCATTGTTTGCTGGCCTAATATATAAATTCGCGTGCTTTTGGCTGGCTATACACAATACCCAGTAAGAGTATTTAGAAAGAAGAAGCAGACGTTATAAGCAAAGTTAAAATGTAGGGGGAAACTATTACGGCGTATTTTTAGCGCTGATATATAAATGCCAATACGCTGCAAATATCAAATTGGAAGCGGAAGGCTCGTAGTAGACAAACAGTATATAACAATTAAAATTTTCCCAGAACGAAAAGAAAGCAGAAGAAAAAAGGGAAGATGTTGGCGCCATTGCCGCTGCCTTATCTCGGGACGGACGGGGTATCTCTCAAAGTATATGCTGAGCATATGCGTTCTGCAATTGGAAGGTGATTTGACGTGCGTTTCTGTGCAAGAAGAGTGTGACCAAATTTTTCACACTCTTTAATCACGGTACCACCAGAAATTAACAAGCTCCTGGCGTGTGAGCTTCCTTCCCTCCGCCCCAGCATTCTTGCAGCACCCGACGTATTGACCAACGGAATCCAGCCTATATCCGTTTATTTTTTTTTATTCAAGTCTGTTATGTTAAAATGGTAGATTCAGAACTAGAGGCAATTCGGGCGCGCCGTATGGCCGAGCTCCAGTCACAGCAGGGTGGCCAGGGCGCAGGCCCAGGCGGTAATTCAGCCGAAGGTGCTGCCAACAGGTGAGTCGGCCTCTATGGCAGATTTGAGGATGTAAATTTGAATTCAAGCTCATAATGTGTAGTATGTTTGAACCCAAATAGCGGAGCCAAACTAGCTAACTTTGGACCGTGTATATTGTTTGTATAGTAAGGACGAGGAGCTCCGCGCAAGCATTCTGGCACAGGCACTCGATAATATGGCTCGCGAGCGTCTGGGTCGCATAGCTATGGTTAAGCCAGAACGGGCCCAGGCAATCGAGAACATGATTATTCGTATGGCGCAGGCACGCCAGCTTCGCGGAAAGATTACTGAGGATGATCTCAAGGATATGCTCAAGAAAATCAGCGCTCAGAATGACCAGTCTACCAAGATTGTCGTCAACCGGAGGACCTACGGAGACAGTGACACTGATGACGACTACGACCTTTAAAGTTGGCGTATGCTGGCAATAGCTGCCTTTTCTATACTTGATTATGACATTATTATACTTTTGCATGTGTTGCTGATTGTGAGAGATCTTGTGTACGCGTTGCACGAATTGTGACCTATAACTTGGTACCCTGCGGAGGGTATCCTAGATGGGAATGTTGTCGCCATATTGATTTGGCAACTAATTGGGTATCACTGTTTGCTTCTGTGCAACGCACAACATCTATTACTTTCGCTTTTATATACTATCTGCAGATAATACATTGCTATGGCTGAAGAGCTGCGCGCAGCATTTATAAAATATTGCAGTGTCGGCGATGCACAGGCCAATGATAGCATCGTGATTCAGCAAGACATTGTACAGCAGCTCCATATTATACGGCTGGTATGTAGCTATCTTCCAAGTGCATTACGCGGACCTATGCTGACCAGTATTGTTACGCTATATGTAAATATGCTAACGGGTGGCAGATCAGCTGGAAAACATGTAGCAACTCGTACGATTACACAGCGCCTACGAATGCGGAAAGTCATTTCCCGAGATTGGGCCACTGCTAACGACGCTAGCTCGATCTAGGCACACGATAAAAAGCAATAATCTATGCAGAGCAGTAGTAAGCACAGCTATGGAATATAGCAAGGTTCTATGTCAGGGCACATACTCGAACCAAAAGTAAGTTTAAAGTAGCAAACCCTTGCAATATGTATAATATGTATATTGTACTAAAGGAGCTGCCGTTGTGGATGTGTAATATGTATTATGTAGGGCGTGGATATGGCTGTCCCAGATTATCAATACAATCATTACAAACTCTGGCCAAGCCAACAGTGTGGTTAGATTTGGACGATATAGTATTTGTACTAGCGAGGTTGATGCACAGCGATATATTCTTCGGCAGCTTGTCCAAGCGCTGCGTGTAGATGTGCACCTGGACGACAACAGCATGCGTATACAAATGTGGAAGGGCGCGTTTGATTTGTGTAACTGCGACGAAAGGGGGGCGCCGGAGCTGCTTGAGGAACTGGTACCTGGCATGGACTCTACTGGATGGGAGATCCTTAAAAGGCACCCGGTGATATCCACATATGGTATTCGTATCATTAGTAACATTGAAGGAGAGGCGGCATTAGAGTAAGTGTGACATACCATGCATGTTTGCAGTGTATCATTCGCGGCTACTGATCCATATATTCTGTGACTCTTTGAATATAGACTCTGGCGACACATTCCA
>JANBOJ010000353.1:0-14668 GCA_027574685.1 Coemansia erecta | reverse complement strand
AGCCACAACAGCAGCAGCAGCAGAAGCAACATGCTAGGGGCGACCAGGAAGTCCCTGCGTCCGACAAGCGCAGCAAGCGGTCCAACAACCACAAGGGCCACAAGGACAATAGCAGCAGCAAGGGTCGTCGAGCGTCTGGTGGATCCAATAGCAGCGAGCGCGTGGTTATCCGCACCCCGCAGTACGAGCGCCAGCAGCAGCAGATTTACATGTCCAACGGGGCTCCGCCGTCTCAGCAGATACCACAGCACTACCAACACCATCAACAGAAGCAGCAGCAACAACAACAGCAGTATATGCAGCATCAGGGGTATGGCCACCATGCGGTGAATGGTGAACACCAGCATGAGCCAGACGAGGACGATGACGTGCCCTTGGCCTTGTATCGCGGCGAACGCAACAACGCCATGAGTATAGGATAAAGGTGTGCCTTTTTCAGTATTGTTTTTCTATATCCATTCTTTTTTCTTTTTTAAAATCATTCTGTTGTTTATATAAAGTGGAGCTACACAAAACCATTTAAGTGTGAATATTTACTGGAAGACATGTTATGTGAAAGTGTGCTAGTTTGTGTCAGTTTATTTTGTCATCTTAGTAAAATCAAAAAAAAGTAGTGCGTGCTGGAGAGGAGAAAAGAAAAGAAATGAAATTTGAACATCGCGACATCTCTTAGAACAGAGAAGCAAGAGCCAGAACAACGGCGCCCATGGCAACCGAAGCTTTGCCAGCACCGCTGAACTCAGCCGACGACGCACCGCTCTTCGCAGCGCCCTCATGGTCCTCGTCGTTATCCTCGCCGCCCATGCCCTTGCTCTTCTGCTCAGCCGAGCCGGTAGCCGACGCGCCCGATGCGCTAGCTGAAGCCGAAGCCATCGATCCGCTCTTCATGCCCGACATGACCGACGACGAGTGCTTGGCGGCAGCCGTGCCGGTGGCCGCAGGCGCGGCGCTCGACGCATGGGCCGTGGGGCTGGCAGCGGGGGCGGCGGCGGTAGCCGGGGAGAAGGGCACACCTTGCTCGGCGAACTGCTCGCAGATACGCATGCACGATTCGTGCTGGTCCTCGGGCGCCACGGCGCATGCCTTAGTGCACGCCTCAGCGGCTTCGCTGGCAGTCTGCGCACCAAGGACGGCGGAGGTGAAAAGTGTCAGGAGCGCGGCAAACTTCATTCTATTTTTTTTATTATGCTGTAACTGGTTGAAAAGAGAATGTGTAAAAGAGGGGGGAGAGGGTGAAATACGATAGAGAATAAGGAACGGAATCGATAGCGTATATATTTTCTTTGAAGGACGAGGTGAGGTACGGCGGGTATTTCTGCAGGTTTATAACTGCGAGTGAGCAAGAGCGAGAGAGAGCGAGAGAGACTTGAGTTACTAGCGCGCGAAATGCATTGTTTATACTTATATCGTCGACAGTGCCAGAGGGAGATTTTGTGTGCTTAATGAAAAAGCGCATATATCCCCTTTTTTTCTTTACTTCACATTTTACTGCTCCCCTTTTTTATGTTTATTCTAGCTGAATGCCCGGTGGACGGTGGGGACATGGACTGCTGTTATTGTTGTCGCGAGACGGGGGAATGTTGGAAATGAACGTTTTGTACAAATGTAAATAAATCATTCCCTTCCCTCGAACGTTGACAACTAGAGGGAAAATGTCTCACCCACCATTCTCCATTTACGCTTTTCACACTGACTGACTAGCTGGCTGCGCTCAGAGCAGGGACCAGAAAAGCACAATCACTGATTCTAATGTTTACGTTAAGAGATCGGATTAGAGGGGAAACGAGGGACTAGGCATAAAAAAATAGTCTGTAGTTGTTTTTGCGTGTATCGAATCCGCTACGCAAACGGGGCTCTGCCTGTTATCGTCGGCCACTCGGGCATGTTCTGGGGATCAATTTTCTCGAGAACCGGCCTGATGTCAAACAGCTCGATATACTGCTGGTCCATCGAACGCGACTTGGGCGCAGAATACCTCCGATACTCGTCAAAGATGCTCGTATTCGACCACTCCTGCAGTTTCCTCAGACACCCGACAAGACATCCCGTCCGATGCTTCCCCTTGTTGCAATGTATCAGAATCGGGTGGTTCCTCTTGTCCATTAATGTCAGCAGTGCCTCACTCATGATATCCTCGGGAATATCCGCAAACGGCTCCTTGTTTCCGGCCACGCCAAACTGGAACAGCCTGATTCCGTTCTGGTCGAGAAACTTTTGGTTCTGCTGCGGGTACTCTTCGAGAATCAAGGTAAGGATGCTTTTCAGCTTGAGCTTCTTGAGAAACGGGTAGTGCCGTTTCTTGGGCATCCCGCTGCGGTATATATAGGGACACACCATGGCAAAGTTCTCTGGCGGATACATGTCCTCGGGAAAGTCGTCCATGCTGCTTGTGTCAAAGGGCTTTGAGACCTGCTGGGCCTCAGGTAGCGGGAGGGGCGGCGGCGGCGTCATTATCGAGATGCTCACCTGCGGGCTAATGCTCTCTTCAAACTGCCGGATATATGGGCTAGGTTTACTGCTCGTTACTGCAGAGACGTAGTCCTGATCGCTCGCCGTCTGCTCGGCTGACTCCTGCGACATGGCTGTGCGGGCTACGTTCTGGGATAGATTAATATGTGAAAAACACAGCGGGCTAGAAATAATAACAAGTCGTGTATGTCAATATTTGAGCAAAGTGACATGGCATGGCATGTACTGCCAGATTTAGAGCATATCGCGGAGGTTGTGATTTTCCCGTTTGCCGATACACTTGTGGGGCACAAATGCATGATGCGTAGCTGTGTCACCGCCAAAGAAAAGAAATATGTGTAAAAAAGCAACCACTTCCACTTCTGGATAAACAGACGTGAAACAATCACCTGGATATGTGGTCAAAAGAAAAAAGCGGATTCAGATCCACTCGAGCTTATCTGAATGGATATCTGAAACAAACGAACAAAAAAGTTCATCTCTGACCCGAATATATAAATCCATCATTTATTTTCGCAATAATTTGTAGGTTAAACTTTGTATCTTCTCAACTGTATATCAATTGTCCAAAGGTTTAGCAATGTCGCTATTTATTAAATTGTTTCTACTTGCAAGAACCATGCTTGCTTGCTGCCATGCTACTGCTCTTTCGCTCGCCGAGGGTGTTAGTGAACCTGTTGTGTACTCAACCACCATACAGACAGTTGTTGTTACACCAACGGTAACTGTTACAGTACCAAAACTGACAAGCAGTACAGCTGTGCCATCCACAGTAGACTGGGCTGTATTAGAGGCAAACTCACAGTTGCCCTATATTGTATTTACTGTCACAAAGCCAACCACTACACAAATCATGACACTAGCAACAGCTGGAATTACTCTACCTGACCAGGTTATTACGCAAACAAAAACTATTGACACATATATAAGTGTAGGCCCAACTGTAACCACAACAACATATAGAAGTGATAGAAGTACAGTAACAGATATAATTACAACAACAGTGACAGTAAATACCAAGCTGACAACCACCTCTAAAGTAAAAACTAAATCAAAATGCGTTGATAAAGAGCCAGTACCGCTAATAGGATGCACTGGAGGATGGACAACTTTCTACTCCACAGAGTGGAAGACTTTTACAGGCGACTAATTCAGATATTCATAGTGGTCTTTTGTATTTCTTTTAAATAACATTGACATGTTAAATAAAAGAAATTAAGTTGTATCTACATGCAACTTGCTTTATATAATGCTACATACAAAAACAAAACAAAAAGCGTAAGCAGACTTTCTTGAAATTCCACTTTTTTAATTTATAATAGAGCTTTTGTAAAAAGATTTATTTTATTATTTAATATTGTGTAGATAACCCTTTTGCACAATGTTGCTGTCTTGTATTTTTTGGCCGCAGTAATTAGTTTAGCTGGCTAGTCTTTGCTGAGATACCTCAATACAGTATCTAAAGAAATGTGTCTTTTGTACAGAAAATGATTGAAAATCATTTTTTCTTTATTCAAAGCAAAATGACATCCGTCATTGTTGTATTGCAATTATTATTAGATAGTACCCCTCGTTAAATACAATTGCTAAATACAAATTTTAATAATTTAGCAAACCTATTGCATAAACTGGGTTTATTATGCAATTATATGTTGATTTCCACAAGTATAAAAACACCAGCCTAGTCGTCCTCAACACGGTCTTAAAAAATTATATTTCAACATTTTTTCTATCTTGAGTTGTTATTAAAATAAAATGTCGGAAAATTTGGATGCAATAATTGGAACATCAAACCTCGCTGGTAGATTTGTTGTTCTTCTGGTAGAAAGGGGCGCCGACAACAATTTAGTAATTTATTGGTTGGAAGGGAGTGAAAATTTTATTTTGGCTAGTATGATTGTGCGTGATAATATGAACACGGTGTCAATTTCTCCAATAGGGCTTAGCGAGCTTCCTCCACATTTTCAACTGGAACATATTGTTTTACATACTTCTGTACCTTTGGAAATGGTATCTAACGATGACCTCAGCTCTGTTTATTCAAATGTGGAAAATAACATTAATGACTTAATGCTTTTTAGGATGGAGCTCAATGAAAATGGTGATTATAGACGCATAACTTGTTTGTATATGGAGGCTACAATTAATGATCTTGAGATTAATCTTAAAACTGATTTCAGAGCCTTTAGATCACAGCTTTCAATACAAATTCCTGGGTTTCTAATACCCATTAATACTAATAATTCCGGTGATAATTTCAGTGAAGATTTCCGCAAACTTGCTCGACTTACGTTTGAAGCCCTTTATAAACTCTGCCATCTAGCATTTGAAGACTTCTACGAATATTATCATCACACAGTTGAACAGCTTTGCCAAACTGTAGAGGTAACTTTTGAGGCTCTTTGTGAGGGTGTCGCTCGTAAAGCTCTGGAGAGAAATCAAGTTGGAAATATTTTAATTGAAAATATTGAACAACTTTATCAATTTACAATTGAAGATCTTTGCCAATGTGGTAAACGTGAAGTTCGCATGGTTAGACAATCTGGCCCACTTAAAATTCAGGATCTTTGCTGTGACGACTTTCTTATAGTTGAAGTGCAGACTTATTTAGATGACCGGACTTATGAATCGTATCTTGTTGAGGTTATAATGGGGAATGCCTCTAATTAAACATGGTCTTTAAATTATTAATTTTTAAAATATTATTTTTCAATATATAAATTAAACTGTTTTACCACACCACTATCAGAAGCTACCCAAAAGCTTGCATATGGTTGAAGATGTAAATTAATATTTCTAAGTGCGGGAGAGCATCTGATTTTAAACTCTAGCAGCTTACCCATTGTAAATATATACACTCTACTTATTTTTTCTATAGAGAACGCAACAACATGCCACCTTGGCTCTATGCTCTACTACCTACACAGGTTTTTTTGTTTGCTGGTTTCTAAGCAGCTTCATTTCTGTAGTTTAGTTATTCCAAAAGATCCGTTATGTATTCAATCATTGTTAAGGTATATGGAGGTACAGAAACCCTAAAAGTAGCAACAAACAATTGTTTAACAATTATTTATAAAGTAATATACTTGGCAGAACTACTAGATAGCAATAAAAGGTAGACATTTTTCACTCGCCAGAGTGGATGACTTTTACACGCGACTAATTCAGATATTCACACTTCTTTTGTATTTCTTTTAAAAAACATTGACATGTTAAATAAATTAAATTAAGTTGTATCTACATGCAACTTGCTTTATATAATGCTACATACAAAAACAAACAAAAAGCGTAAGCAGTTTTTTTAAATTTTAGTTTTAATATATAATTGTTTTTGTAAAAAAAAATATATTATTTAATATTGTGTAGATGACCCCTTTGTACAATGTTGCTGTTTTTTGTTTAAGTGGCCGCAGCAACTAGTTTAATTGGTTAGTCTTTGCTGAGCTAGCCCAATATTATATTATAAAGATTTGGCCTTCTTTTACAGTAAGCAATTAAAAGATACGCTGTTTTTTTTTATCAAAAGCAATGCTGCTCACCGCTTTTTTGTATCCTAATTCTTTTTAGATAACACCACTAAATAAACTTGTTGCTATATATACTTTTATAATTTAGAAATTATTCTATAAACATTGGTTTAGTATGCAATACTAAGTCGTTTTCCAGACGTATAAAAACTTCAGTCTGGCCGTCCGCTCCACGGTCTTGAAACTTTCTTTTTTATCTTATTGATTCTCTATAGCTTAAGCAAATTTAAAAAACATGTCAGATAATTGGAATATAACAAATGGGACAGCTGTCTCAAACTTTAGTGTTGTAATTCACATCATAGAAAGAGACAGCAATAACAATGAAGTTGCGTTTCGTATAATAAGAAGTGCAACTGACACTATAACAGCGTATATGATGGTTCACAATAGTGTTGGCACCTTGTCCGTTTCTATATTAGAACCTAATGAGATTGATCTACTACCTTTGCAACCAGGGTTAGTTTTTGTACGTTATAATGAACCTTCAGATATTATATCAGATGAAAGTCTCAACTCTGTCTATTCTAGTGCTACAAATGACAATGATAACAACTTATTCTATTTTAGGATGGAGTTCGATGATAATAGTGATTATACGCGTATAGTTTGTTTGTATAGCGAGGCAACAATTAATGATCTTGAGATTGATCTTAAAGCTCATTATAACAGCCTTGACCGTGGTCTTCAAATAGCAATAACCGATATAGTCACGTCTTCTAGTAATCTATCCGAGCTTAGAACACAAAAAGTCCAGGATCTTTGCTGTAACGAACCACTTGTTATTGAAGTAGAGACTTATTTGGATAACCTAACTTATGAATCGTATCAAGTACAAGTTATAATGGAGATTTGATTTTGCTCGAGCAAATATATTGGCATTACGTATAAAAAAAAAGAAAAGAACCACTACTCCACATCACTTTCGGGAGCTATCCAGCGGTTTATATATGGTCTACCGTGAATATTGATGTGCTCAAGTGCCGGGAAGTGTCTGAACTCGTGTCCGGGTAGCTCACCCATTGCAAACGCATGTGTCTTGTTTCTGTCAGCGGTAAAGCGGAGAGAGGCCACTCTGGTCTTGATGCACTTTAACCTGGGATAAACCATCCGGTTACCGGGCTTGCTGGTCGTAATTTCTTTGAGCCACTCGTCGTTGACTACGCACAAGTGCAGCCTTCGAAGAGAAGGTGCGTTGAGTCTGACGACCTTCATAATCCATTCCTCAACATACTTGACGTAGTTGTGACAGTTGGCGCTCTCGATGCGCAGAGAGATTATTCCGGAGAAGTAGCGCGGATTGAGGGTCTTGAAGCAGTCTTTAATAAACTTGGCAAACATTGTAACCTCCCGGCCAGAGAACAGCGCCGCAAGCACGGGCTCTACCTGCAGGTCGTTCCTGGGAATATACTTCAGGAACTCCCACTTTAGGATGTTCATGCTGACACTCTTGACGTTTGGGAAAGTCTCGTAGAAATAGCGCAGAAACTCGACCAGACGGGTAGTCGCGGCGGCCGTATTCTTCTTAAAGTAGGTGCCCCATTCGTCGCCGGAAAACCCTTCAATCTTTAGGGACCTAATGCCAGCTGCGTTGATCCGACCCATCTCGACAGACGAGCGCAACCACTCAAGCGTCTGGCCCTCTGACAGTCTCTTCCAGCTGGCAACGACAAAGACCAGATGGCGGACACAAGTTTCGATAGGATAGAGGCGCGGGTTGGCAGGGTATGCGTGCTTGGTGAAGGAAAGCTTGAACGGCTGCTCCCTTTTGAGCTCGACTGTCATCTCGGAAAACTCTTTCTGCATAAAGGCCATGCGCCAGTTCTTGCATGTCTGGAGAAGAGGGTAACTCTTGCGCCAGAATCGCTTGCGAGCTGGGTTAACGCCGGCTAGTGTATAGTCGATAATTCTGTCGACGATGTCGAGGGGCAGGGTCTGAAACTTCGATAGGGGAGGGGGAAACGGGGTGACTGCAACGCCGGTTAGACGGAACGGAGGGATCAGTCTACGGGGCTGTATTATACGAACAGGAAGGATATCGGTCATATTGGAGATAATGCAATGAATAGAATGCTTGATGTAATGCGATGAGCAGAAAAAAATGAATAGAAGATGAGAGAAAGGAGATGAGGCGGGGGAGGCGGAGGGGTCTGCACTTGTGTGTTTTATATGCAGGTGCTTGGCGAAAGCGAAAGTGGGAGCGAGTGTGAAGGCGAACAAGTGGCTTTTTTATTTGTATAAGGGATAGTCAGCCGGCATGCTTATTGTTCTAGCACATTTATTTAATTGAATTTGTTATTGTAAAATGGAACCGGGGTAGTGCCTGCAGGGAAATGCTGACGTGCTGTTGCTTTTCTTTCCTTTTCTTGTTGCGGTGTATATGAGAGTGACATGACTCGTCGGTTGGTGAGCATGGTAACCGTCTATCGGTATAGCCAGATCGACCAGTTGTGAATCATATGACAACGAGTTTTTGTAGCAAAGTGTCTTTGGTGCAAGTTGGGAAATAGGCGAACCACGCACTTGCATCCAGATACAATGATGGCTTGTTGCGGTTGCGCAGGCACACACGCACTCATCTAATTTTGGGGTTGCCAGCGGCGTTGACTATCCGCCCAGCACATGCGTAGATGACGCCTGCTTCACTCAGGGCTGATGAGACATGCGCCACCACAATATCAAGAGACGAGAAACCAAGGCAACAAACCTGCGTGACCCCAGTCTCTGCAAAAAAAGAGTCGTCGAGCTACGCGTACAGCATTGCGGTAGCTAGGCTCTGCTCTCGCTCAATGCACTAAGGCTAGTAATCCGGATCAGATCACCCAATTACCCATAGCAATCAGGAACACGGTGTCATCGTTCATTTGCTCAATGCATCCGCGCTTGTAATCTCATTGAGCCAGCGAACAAACGTTTGCTGTTGCACTTTGAGCGCGTATAGAGCAAAGGACAATGCGCAACCACTTTACCTTAATGCTTTGTTATCGTCTATCTCTGTCTAGACTTGGTCATGGACTTGGACTGAGTTGCATAACATGGCGATTGTTCTCCGGCTCTGTGGGTTGCGGACCTCTTTTTTTTGTTGTTGCGCTTGAGTGAATGCGCACAAGGCGGGTTAGTGTACGAGAAACAAGAGATGAAAAAAAACAAAACTTGTTTTTTATTTTTGAGCTTCAATTATTTAGGTATTGTCTCCTGGCAACACGTATTGTCCAACTGCAAGCATAGCAGAAGAGAAAAAGGACAAAGCGAAGCAAAATTTATTTTTTTCTCTAGGCTTTTTTCTTCTTTATTTGCCACTCCGACCATTGTTGTTTTCTTCTCAAGAAAGGCAATCTAGCACAAATAAAAAGATCAAACAAGAACTCGCCGGTTTGTAATATTTCTTTTTTACTTCTCTTTCATCTAGGAAAAAAAGTACCATTTTTTGTTTACACTTAAAAAAAACTCGCACGCTTCAATTTTTATCTTCTTTCTTCGATGTCTCTGGCTGATACCGAAACTGTCATGGGGACACAGCCGAACGGCAGCGTTGCTGCTTCGGAGAGCGTCAACGGAATGGCGCCGCCGGCATCGGTCGCAGCAGGTGTCCATGAGACCGTTGGCAGCCCGGAGCCCGTGTATCGGTTCTATCTCAGCCCGCCGCCTGCTACCCCGATGCAGCCACCGATGGCGCCGGCCTTTGCCGCACACCAGATGCCGCTGCACCATCACCAGCAGCAGCACCAGCACCAACAGCAACATCAGCAGCAAAAGCATCAGCAACAGCAGCAGCACCACCACTACCAGCAGCAGCAACAGCCCATGTTCTCGTCGCCTATGGGAATGATGACATACAACCCGTACATGCCCATGTCTCCAGGAGCACTTGGCAACGGCTTCGGTCAGCCCGCATTCTACGCGCCGATTCCAGCAACGCCACAGCAGCCGCCACAGCAGATGTTCTATCCTCCCGCATACGGGCTGCCGGCGATGGGGATGCCACAGATATCGAGGGGAGCGACAAGCTCTGTGCAAAGCTCAGTGCCGAGCGGTTCGGGGTCGCAGGCGCCGAGCGAAAAGGGAGATGACGGCAGAGTCAAGACGCCGATAGTAAACGACGCCGGAGTGCCGATGGGCGGGTTTGGCACCGACCAGGACGGACAGTACATCGAGATCAAGTTTCCTACGTTTGGACAGGTTCAGATGCAGCAGATGCTTCAGCAGCTGCACATCCAGCAGCTGAATCAAAATAATGCATTGGCGGCGGCGGCAGCAGCAGCAGCTACACAGGCAGCAGCGGCAGCAGCAACGGCAATGCCGGTGTCGAAAACTCCGAGTGTCGTGCATCAGCCCCAGCCGCAGCAGGCGGTAGCGACAAAGCAACAGCAGCAGCAGCGACCTTCGCAGGCTGTGACGCCAGTCAGCCATGCGAGCAACTCTGTCGAGCCAAGCAGCGGCAGCAAGGCGCAGGACGCCCCGAGCGCCTTCAGCATATACGACGCCGAGAGCTTTGCCAACGCACACATGGAGGACATTGTGTTCGACAGCAAGGCGTTCTTCTGGAAGATCGACAACTGGGACAAGCTCGAGCGGCGGGCAACCAGCGACGTCTTCCGATGCGGCGGGCACATGTGGCGAATCCTGCTGCGCCCATTCGGCAGCTCGCACAAGGGCGTATTGTCCCTGTTCCTCGAGTGCCTGGGCACGGCGGATAGCAGCGAGGACTGGCGCTGCACGTGCAGGTTCGTGCTGGCTGTCGCGAACCCGGACGAGCCGGCGCACAACACGCATGGGTCGGCGTACCATTGCTTCCACCGGAACAACCCGAACTGGGGCTTCACACGCTTCATGAAGCTGGCTGACTTGAGGACCGCCCCGGCGCCCGGCGTCAGGCCGTATATCGAAGACGGCGCATGCACGATTGCCGCCTACCTGCACGTCATCAAGGAGCCGTCGCAATAAAAAAACCTTGCAGCATCTTTATCTTTTCTCCTCTCTCTTCACGACACTTTCTATAATTTATATCACCATGCAGAACAAGTGTATGTATTTTGTCGTTGCTATCTAGAGCTGTGTCATTGGGATGCTGCCGCCGACCACAGCGACTGGAGGTAGCTTGGCCGCAGCCCGTCCGTACTTGGCAATTAGCCCCAGCTGCACTGCGCAGAGCACGCCGCCTATAACGTTCGGAACGACCATGAACACATCCTGGTGCATATGCCCGTACAGCCCCCAGAGCACGTTATTGCTGAAGGCCAGCACGGCGACGCCGGGCAGCAGCACCGACGCATCCCTCAGCCTAACAACATTGCCAATCTGACCCAACGGCGCGCCCAAAAACAGCAGCGTGACGCCGCAGCACACCAGCCCAAACACGTCCTTGGCCCCTTCGTCCTCCGCGTAATCCACATACCCGATCAGCCCGATTGCACACACAAAGGTCAGCAAACACCTGGTTTCGACCGTCCTGCGCGCTTGCGAATCGTACCACCAGAAGCATCCCAGGATGTACAGGGCGATCAGGGTGCCCAGCGAGTTCACCAGCGAGATCGCCTGGTCGTGTTTTATAAAGCCGTATTTGAGCCAGAGGATCGAGTTGAGGAACGAGGCGAGCGACGGGAGCAAGGGGAGCGAGGTCTGCGCTTTGCTGGCTCGCCGTAGCAGACCGATGATGCTCAGCTGGCTGACGTACATGGCAATGTTGGCCCCGACTGCCAAGATGGGCACGAGCGACATTTTGCAATTGCGGGTATAAAAATAAAATATAAATTCAAGAGTGTCTTCTCATAGAGCTATAAAGTAAACATGAGAAGAAAGCTGTATTATTATTGTTGTGAGGCGAGTAAAGAGGGATATTGTGAACTTCCAGGGAAAAAAAGCTAAATATAGAAAGGTGAATCTATCGTCTGCGATGGCGCTCGGCGCTGCGTGATCTGTGGCGGCGATACCACGAGTCGGCGTCCCTCTCGGACCGCCGCGCGCTGCGGCGGTAGTACTCGTCGTCGTCGTCGCGCCTGCGTGCCTCGTACCGCTCAGCACTCCTGCTCCTGCTCCTCCTCCGCCTCGCGCGCTCGTCGCGCTCACGACTCCTCTCATCCCTCGCCCTCGTTCTCTCCCTCTCCCTCTCCCTCTCCGGGCTTCTCAACCGCTTTTTGCTGCTGACCGTCTCGACCCTACCGGCATATTTCCGCTCGAGCTTCTCCTTCAACTCGTCGATCCTCCGGTCCACCTGCAGGGGCATCTGTGGCGACACCGGATTGGTCGCGCCCAGCACGGGCCACGCCAGCCCGCCCCCCTGGTGCACGCGCAGCCCGACCAGCGGGTCGGCCGGCAGAGACGCCGTGGCCGCCAATGTGGGCACGGCTAGCCGCGGCTTGTTGATTGCGTTCTTTGAGTGATTTACTTTGAGCGGCCTTCCGGCCATCATCGTGCCGTTCATCAGCAGCGCCCGCGGCACCGTCTCCGCGTCGGCAAACTCGACGAACGCGAACCTCGTCGGCTGGCTCACGTCGCCGGCCATCTTGACATACGCCACGAGACCGCACCCCGCGAATCCGTCCATCAGCTGCTGCTCGGTGACGCCGCTGGCGATATTTCCGACATATACGGTGCGCGAGATCTCCTCCGCCTTGCCATCCAGCGCGCGCACGGCGGGCAGCTGCGCGACCACCGAAGGGTTGGCCAGGGGCTGGTGGCCGGCTAGCAGCACGTCGTCGGCGAGCACCGCCAAGGGGCGGTCGGCCAGGTGCACGCCTGAGAGGTGCAGGGCGGAGGGCGTCGGCGAGGCAAAGTGCACGGTGGCTTCCTGGTATGTGGCATGCGGGTGCATGGTCAGCGAGGTGAGCTGGTTGAGGCAGGATAGCAGCGTGGTTAGCTGCGCCTGTGTGACGTGCGGCGAGATGTTGGACACGCGGAACCGCGTGGAGGGCGTTTGGGACATTTTTATTTTTATTTTTTTGCTCGCTGATATAGGAGGAGGTTATGCAATCGGTGTAATCTAGGATGTTAGACAGGAATAAACCGTGTTTTTGGGATTGCGATGGCGAATTAATGCTTTTAGAATATATTGGGTCGATAAGGATTTCGATGACGTATGGGATCGGGGGTTATTTCATCAAATTGCCGCGAAAAGACGAGAATGAAACAATGAAATATGGCAAAATGATTATTTGGTAACCAAGAAAAAACCTTTATATCTATGCTCATTTGGACACAGATATAGTAAAGCTTCTTGCACTTCTAGGAGCAGATGATCTTTATTTGCATTTTTCTATATCCTTTTCTCGGTTCAACTCCTCTATTCTGTAAACCACACCAACAAAACCAAATCAAATAGGTAAAATCTCTGCACAAGTCATCGAGTCAGAATCGAGATCGAAGCGGTGCACATATCGCTGCAATCTGATATTGTATGCCTACCTCATAATCCCTTAGTGGAACAACATATGTTTTAAAACAAAGAATGGTATCGATGTGTTGTGGAAGCGAGTACAGATTTAAAATTAAACATCCATTGCTATGACACTTGAGAGAAGAAACATTCAGGATATCATGGCGCCGTGTGTTTCAATGTAAGCATGGTACAATCAAGCAATCAACTCTGGGGGTTAGGGAGCTGATCAAAGCTGCGTCACAAGCAGGATGCTCTCCAGCTTTCAGCTCTGACTTTTTTCGCATTCACAAATTTCACACAAAATAAATAAATGGCCGACTACAGCAAGGAATTCACTTGCACGCCGCGCAACGACTGCGTGGCCTGCGCTCCCGACGAGCTCTCCCTGGCGTACTGCACAGCGAACGGGTACAAGCAGGAGGTGGCCTGCGAGTGGAACGGCGGCGTGCCCAAGGAGTACCAGGACGCCCACCGCCTGCCCGAGTACCTGGCCTGCGACAGCCTGGCGGACCTCGAGCGCCGCGGGTTCCTCCACAACATGGTCATATTCATCGTGGTCGGCCTGCTGGCCTTTGCGCTCTACGGATGGAGACGCAAGCGGCTAATGGCTGGCCAGTATAGGTCGGTGTAGAAATAAAGAGAAAAGAAATGGTGAATAAAAAAAAAAGGTGTGAGGTGAGGGGAGAATAAGTAGAAAAAAAGAAATTATGAAGATGAGGAGGACGAGGACCGGCCCTGGACCATGGTTTGCTTTAGCTTCGATGTCCCCCGCGGCGGCGTGCCGTGCAGGACAGCGGGTGAATCGGCGTTTTCGATACCAGTGGTGCTGCTGCTGTCGTCCTCGTCGTCGTCATCGTCGTCCGAGTTGGCGTCGGACAGCGGCTCGAGGTCGAACCGGCCCGGCGACTTTGCCACTGCCGGCGATCGCCGCTTCCGCTCGCCTGTGGGCATCGGAATCGGCACGCTTACCGGATTGGTAGAGGCAGCAGCAGCAGCAGAGGAAGCAGCGGCGGAAGTGGAGGACGGAGCGCCGACCGGCGGCACTTCACCCTTGGCTTCAGCCTCACCTCCCGCTGCGCCTGCTCCAGTGGCGTCTCCCTCCGGCGCAATGTTCTTCTTCGCCTCGTTCATAATAGCCTCGTTCATCATGGCCTCGACCTGCTGGCGACGCGACCAAAAGTTTGCCTCGACACGGGCCATGCAGCTCTGCAGGTTCTCTGTCAGCGGCTTGAGGATCTCAAACGAGCACAGGAGCTCCTCGTTGACGTTCATGACGGCGCCCGAGTTGTCAAACTCG
>JANBOJ010000352.1:0-14679 GCA_027574685.1 Coemansia erecta | reverse complement strand
CCTCATCGCTGCATTTATATGAGGGTAGCGCTGTGGATCCGAGAGCTCGCGCATGCTCGAGATCGAGGAGTATCCCGAGCACACGCTCGAAAGGAAGGCGCCATTGAAGAAGATCATCAGGCCACGCATGGCCAGCGCCTTGTTGCGTCTGGTGAGGTAATACCCGAGACCAGCGCCGGCAACTCCGCCGACAAAGCTAAAGATGCGAAAGCGCGTGCGGGCGCGATCGAGCGCATGTCGCTCCTGGTCATTGAGGTGGCTCTTGCGCGACTGGTCATTCAAGACTGTAAACGGGTGTGGCATGGTTTTTTTTGAATATGCGAGTTGTAGTATAGACATTGAAACAAATATTTACGAAAAGGGCGAAACGCCAACCCTAAATTAAATCCCACAAACAAAAGCCGATCAGCCTAAATTGTACTTGAAATGCAAAGCCCGATCGGACAACACAATTCCTAGAATTTTACCAGCGCTTTGTTTTCTGTTCCCAATATATATTATTATTTCTAAAGACGATCCATATGAGCGAGAATGACGACGGCTTCACGCTGGTCACATCCAAGAGCCGCCGGAAGGCGACAAGCCGCAAACCGCCCACCGCTGTAGCTGACCAGCAGGGGTTCTACACGGTGACCAAGTCGCGCGCGGCCAAACCACTCTCCCTGCTGGTCGATCAGACGCTTGCGGAAATAGCTTCCAAGCGCTACACGCTGGCGACCAGCGGGTACCTCGCGCAGCTCGCCTCGCACATCACATTATTAGGCAGCTTATGTCCCGCCGAGATCGTGTGCTTCGGCGTCGGGTCGCCGACGGGCAGCCAGGCGTCGCAGTGGCAGATCACCCTGGTGCTCGAGATTCAGGACGCCCTGAAGCCCATCCGCGTGTCTGCGTATGACCCCGTGGTAACAGACGCCGACCGCAGGATGCTTGATCGGCTGGACATTGAGGTGCTCACAGAGAACGAAGAGGGGAGACGCGTGGCGCGGGAGAGGACGCTGTTCTTTATGCCGCATTGCGAGCAGTTTCTCTACGAGAATCTGGTGGCTGCCAACTGGACGAGGGAGACGCTCGAAAAGGTGGTGGTTGTGGGCAACAGGTTTGCAATGTACAGGGATGCGCAGGGCCAGGAAGAGTTTGCCCGAAGGTCACCCCATCTCGACCGCATTCTTAGAGGCGGGCTTGAGGTCGTCGAACTGCCGAGTGAAACACACCTTAGACTTAAACACCCGCCCTATGCATTCACTGACACGTGTATCCAGTACGCCAGTTCCGATAAACTCGGCTTGATAGACTTTTCGCACTAAAGCAGTATATTCAACAGATCAAATCCCTTTTCTAGAAACCGCGAGCATAGTCAGTCTGGAAAAGCACCCGCTGACCGTCCTGCCGCTGCTGCTCAAACACCTGTCCGACGAACCCCGCGACCTGACCGACCATACCCGCAGCCTGTTGCAAGAACGCCCCGCCCGCGCCCCTCGCCATCTGCCGGCCCTCCGCAGTCGCCGTGAAGTAAAAGTACAAGCCCAAGAACACGCCGCCGGCAACCAGCGTCACCAGCAGCATGTACTGCAGCAGGCGGAAGAGCGTGCTGCCGAATATACGCAGAGTCAAAAGGAAGCTCTGGAAAGCAATGAGCATAAAGAGCAGCTCGGCAAGGTACACGAGGGATGTCTGGCCCGCGACGGAGACAAGCGTCTGGAACGGCGCCCACTGCGTGCTCAGCGTGCGCACAAGGTGGTCGCAGAACGGGTAGGCCGAGGCGTGCAGCTGGGCGAGTACCGAGAGTGCCAGCTCGGCCGCCCGCCTTGCGTAGTCAGCGTACGACATTGTGTGATAGGCAAAAAAGAAAATTTGGAATTGTAAATAAAGGAAATTTAAAGTAAGCAAAAACGAAGGCAAAGAAAAGAAAAAAGAGACGGGATCAAAAGTCTAAACAGCAGCGTGCTGCATCTCGAGATCACGCAGCCGCGCCTCCATCTCGCTGATCGCAGCCAGCTCCCGCTCGATGCGCTGCTTCTCGTCGATAAGCTCGATGCGGCGCGCCGGATCAAGCTTCGAGAACACATACCCGCCTTGGCCGTCGTACTGCAGAATGTAGTTGTGGTACTGCCAGAGCGACTGGCGGTGCGACACAGTCAGCAATGTGATGCCCAGATTGGTCGCGTGCGTGTACATGGTCTTCTCGATATCCATGCTGACAGCGCTGGTGCACTCATCCATGATGGCGTAGCGCGGCCGGTGGTAGAACAGGCGCGCCATCGCGATGCGCTGCTTATCGCCGCCCGACAGGGCGTCTTTCCACAGCTTGACAGCGTCCCACCCGCCCTCGCGCTCAACCACATGGCGCAGCTGCACCACGTCGAGAATCGCCAGCAGCTCGTCGTCGGTCACCCCGCGCGCACGCATGTCGGCCAGGCTGTCTGGGTAGATAAGCTGGTCGCGCAGCGTGCCGATGGGCAGGTATGGCCGCTGCGGGATGTAGAAGATCTGGCTCATGCTCGGCTTGCGCAGCGTGCCGCCGTACACCGGCCACAGCCCGCCCAGGATACGGAACATCGACGACTTGCCGCACCCGTTGGGCCCCACAATCAGAAGGTGGCGCCCGGGCTTCACGTGGAAACTCAGGCTGCGCACTAGCACGTCGCCATTGGGCGACACTATCGGCACGCCGATGAACTCGACGTCGTCGATGCTCTCGACCAGCCGCCCGCGCTGCGACACAATATCCTCGGCGCCCTGCGGGCCGGACACCTTCTCAGCAGCCGTGCCGACTTTGGCCTTGACAAAGCGGCCCTCGCCGACGTCGTCGAGCACCGTCAGCAGGTCAGTAACGCGCTCGGTAAAGCCCGCAAGCTCGACAATCTCCTTGTACGAGTACATCATGCGACCCAGCGCGTCCGAGCCGCTGAGCAACAGCCGCCGGTTGGTGATAAAGTCGCGCGTGCGGCTGCCCAGGTCGCCTGCGCCTGCAGCAGCAGCAGCCGCCTGGGCCGCGCCCGGGATGCGCTGGGCAAACACCGGCACCGCGCAGGCGACCAGCCCGGCGGCGCCCCAGAAATACTTGACCACAAAGTCCTCCAGCATGCCGTAGAACACGTTCAGCCGGACTACGCGGCTGACATGCCGCACGAGCCGCATGTACCGGCGCGTTATCGAGCGCTTCTCGGCCTCGTGGCCGCGGTACAGAGCCACTTCCTCGGCATGCTCGATCAGCCGCGCGTGCGCAAAGTGGAACTCGCCCTCGAGCTTCTGCTCCTGCGCAACCAGCTGGCCGAACGGCGGCGCCAGCACACGCAGCATGCCCATGGATGCCTGGATCACCAGCATGATGCCGAACAAAGACTCGACGCCCAGGCTGCGCGCCAGCTGCACGTTGTACACGAACGCGTCCAGCGTCGGCTTGGCCAGGTTCGAGTACAGCCCGGCCAGCGAATCGGAGAACTTGCGCACATCGACGGCTATTAGCTGGTCGGCGTTCTTGACACGGTCGTCCAGGTTGCCCACCGCGTAGTATGTGTTGCCGCTTAGGTACTTTTTGTGCACGTGCTCGGTCAGGTTCTGCCGGAACCTGACTGCCAGCATTGTCTGCAGGTACGTGAGCAGGCTGTTGGTCAGCGTCGCCGGCACAGCCATGGCCATCCAGCGCGCAATGCCCCACAGGAACTCGCTGCCCTGCAGTCGCACCAGCGCACTGACAATCTGGCCGTCCAGCGCCGCCACTGCGACCGAAAGGAACGTGCGGAACACCAGCAGCACCGTGTGCGCCGCCAGCATGCCGCTCTCTTTGCTGGCCACCCGCGGGATGACTATGCCCACCAGCCGCCGCAGATTGTCAAAGAACCGCTTGTCCAGCTGCGCTCTCCGCTGCGCCTGTTCGCCCTTGCCTCCCTGGCTGTCATCGGCTGCTGCGCCTTTATGCGTGCGTTGCGACGTCATCAGTCGCACCATTTTGTGCACCCGCTCGATCAGCGCAACGCATATGAGCACGACTATCGACCGCCGGATGGGCTTCTGGTACTTGGCATACAGCATCACCAGCCGCGCCAGCGTCGCGAGCTGCTTGTGCTTGAAGTCCTGTGTGTGCCGCTGCAGGGCATGCTGCATCTTTCTGGCAAGCGAGCGGACGAGCAGCTCGCTGTTGAGTGCTGCGACCATGTCCAGTCTGTGTTTGCAAGATGGCTATAGGTGACCGACTGTTATCTCCGGAAATATGCGCTAATAAAGAAAGAAACGTAGAAACTGTGTGGAGAAGAAAGGCGAGATGCAGCATCAGTATAGAGTCCGCAACTCTACCAGCTTTTTTTCTTTTAAATTGCTAGGCATGTGAAAAATGACATACGGGCGCATGTGACCTGGCGTAAAAAAAGGTGGCCTAGGCGGCTGGTAAAATGTCTAAAATGATTGTGTCTATGACCTGCAGGCCAAGCTCGGTCGGTGCCAGGCAGTGCGACAAGCAATCCCTGCCGCCCGTGTTCCAGACCAGATAGCCCCTGTCAACATACTCCATCACGCGTTCCATGCAGAGATACTCCTCGAGCACGCGCCCGCCGGACACCTCGCAAAACCTGCGGTTATCGATGCCGTCGAGCATCCTGAGCCCAAACACAACCATCTCCTGCCTCGCCTCCTCCTCCCCAACCTCCTCCACCCTCGCAGTCCCCTGCCCGTCCCTCTCGCACGCCGCCATCCACCGCGCAGCATCCGGGACCCTCACCTCCCTCACCCTCCTGCCGCTCGCAGGGTCGACAAACCGCGAATGCGCGCTTGGCCCGATCCCGACATACTGCAGCCCCCGCCAGTACCCTGTGTTATGCCTGCCCCTGGCTTCGGGGCTCCTGGCGTAACTTGACACCTCGTAGTGCTCGAACCCGCGGTCGCGGCAGATACTGACCGTGCGCTCGTACATCTCCGCCTGCGTCTCGTCGCCAGGCAGGCGTGTGCGGCGCGCAAGATGGTCGCGGTACAATGGTGTTCCGGGCTCGACCGTCAGCTGGTAAATCGACATGTGCTGGTCGGCGTGGTCCAACGCGGCGTTCAGCTCCTTGCTCCAGCCGTCGGGCGTTTGGCCGGCAAACCCAAACATCATGTCAAACGTGACCCTGCCTGCAAAAATCTCCCGCGCCCGGTCGACAGCCGCCAGTCCGTCCGCGCCCGTATGCAATCTTCCCATCTGCTGCAGCATTTGGTCGTCCAGTGTCTGCACACCGATCGAATATCGGTTGATCCCGGCCGCCCTAAACTCGCGTATCTTCTCAACCTCAGCCATCGTCGGATTGGACTCCAAGGTAATTTCGGCGTCCGCTGCCAGAGGCACAAGCGCGCTGGCACGCTCAATTATCTGCCCAATGTGCTTGGGTTGTGCGAGCGACGGCGTGCCCCCGCCAAAGTATATGCTGTGTAGGTATTTATCTTTGTGTAGAGCCAGCGTAGTTTCGAGCTCACGGAGAAGCGCCAGGATTGTGCGTTCGTTGTCGGTTTCTTTTGTCACCCGCGTTTTGGAGAATGCGCAGAACTTGCACAGGAACGAGCAGTACGGCCAGTGCACATACAACGACAACGGGGTTCTCGATAGCACCATTTTTATAAGACAGGTAAATACTAATTGCGACATTTAATCTCAAGATGGTCTGCTTTTAGTATACACACACCGTGTACTCTGGTTGTAATTTTGGGAATATAGTGTCGGAATTAAAAGACATTTTAGAATATAAAGATTTTCACCAGCATATTTTCTCAACTCTCAAGGGTAGATCCGCAGCACCACAACTGAATCCGCCGCCGACCCAGCCACCTAGTCTCGTTCCTAAAAGTACACTGTAACGCACTCCGTGTAACGGATATGACATTAATAAAGGTATTATAGCTTTATTTGGAAATTATAACAAGAATACGCCATGAATTGTGCAAAAAACATGACACAAATATGGCCCCGACAGCCCGTTTCTGCAGCTTGCGCAAGAGAAAGAGACAAACACGCGAGTATATGTGCAACTATCCAACTTGCACTTTCTGCGTTCCATATGACATACCAGTTCTGTTCGCACTCACATCAGTCTGCTCCAGTTTTTTTCCTTCGAAACAAGCACTTCACCGCTTAGCAAAAGCAACGACTGATTAGTTTAAATCATACGCTTAGCCAGGATGCTGCTTTTTCTATGCCGAGGGAAGCAAGAGCAACCGACCACGTGGGATATGGTTTATTGGGCAGAGAACATCTGAGGAGGCTATCTGAGAAGGGGTGAGGACGAAACAGGCTTTAGAGTCAATTGGTGTCCCGGTGGAGAAATTGTTCAGAATTACTTGCTAGCATTGGTAGGCCTGTCTAGAGCTTGCGCACAAAAAGGGTGGCTATGGATTATTCGAATGGTGTTCGAGTCTGAACAACAGAGCGGATGTCGCTAGGATACATGTTGCCGATATTGTAATTGGTATCTTTTTTATAGTTTCGTGTTTGTATAATGGTTGCATACATCTGTGATAACATTTTTAGTCTGAAAATATACAAGTTGGTTTGGATATTAGAATTGGAAAAGCGTCATTACCTTACTCGACCCGCTGCCTAAGGGCAAGCTGCGCACGGAGATGGAGGCACTGGTTCCACAGCTGTCATTCTCGCTGAAAAAAGATATACATTTTTTCGGCAGCATCAAGCGGTCTAGCCACAGCGATACCTACATGTTCGACTTTGTTCAAGAGCAAGTGCACCATGATCTACGATACGCTTGCTGTGAGTATACAATAAGGTTAACGGGACAAATGGTATACTCAGCTATTGTAAGATAAAGATGGAGATTACTCTTCGCCAGGTAACCTTCCATTTCCTTTATATTTTGGGTAATGGATAGTATCATCTCGAGCGAGTACTGCCCATTTACATCACATCAGATCAATCAGGCCTTAGATCGATCAGTGTGTCTTCTACAGGCACGCCTGCTTAAGCTAATATATTCACGCTTATCAATCAGTACACGATGGAGGTTATTGTAGTCATCGTCAGATACGAGCTAGGCCACTGATGAAAAAAACCCACACCCTGGATACCTCTCTTGCCGCGCAGTTCCAGGTAATGGTAGTCATCCACTCGTTCGGGTTGCTTATAGTCGAGCGGCGGATGTACAGCTCGTTTGGCATGGACAAGACGCTTGTGCTTATTGGACTGGCATCCTTACAGTACTTCTTCGAGCCTCTGGACAGTATTCTATCTTTCGGGGGCAATCTGCTTATGAAAAGGTATGAGTGTGAGGCATATGTGTTTTCAAAGATACCCGAGTACTCCGGGCAGCTGCGATCTGGGCTGATCAAGCTGCAGATCAGGAAAACGGCGGCTATGAATCCCGATCAGCTCTACTCGGCGTTCCACTATTTGCACCCGCCGTTGGTCGAGCATCTGAACGCGAGTAATGTCCCTGATATAGTTCTTACGACCGATTGAGTATTAGTTGGAAATGTATCTATTACACTACGGCCAGATTATGCCCAATAAAGTGATTTTCACCCGCGAAAAACGGATTCCCAATGAAAAATAACAATCTTGTGCGGGATAGGGGCGGAGCATGGCAGCAGAAAGGCGTTTCGTTTTTCGATGAATGTGCGCATGTCGGCGAGAGTAGACCAGATGTCGGGAAATGGCGGAGTGTCGTCGAGTGTAAGTTTAGTGAAGAAGGGGAGAGAAGCAGAGGGTGGAACGAGTCAGGGCAATGTGGCAGGATGATGTGTCGTTTTCCGAGGAGTGTGCGTGATACAAGGAAGGAGAAGAGAAGAAGGAGGGTAGAAGAGGGCAGAGTTGGTTGATAACAAGAGCGTTACAGTGTGTGAAGGATCAATAGAGCATGTTGTTGTATACTTACAACGTAGCTTGACACATCCACCATTTCTGGTGGAGGACTGTGTAGGGCAAGCAATAGCCGCCCTGGATAAGAGCTAATAAAGAAGAGGTGCCAGCCTGCAGCAACCATCTACTGTCACATCCGCCAGGTAAGGTAATGTGTTGCGCCTTGATTCTGTCACTTTGTCGTGATCAGACACCTCGCATTTATCACAAGCCACCAGCAAGATATATCACTGATCAAACACTCACCGATCGCGGTTGACTCTTATCTATCACAGCTGTGAATGCATCAAGCTCCATCTCGGCATCGTCGTGCGATGCCGAGATGGAGCTTGATGGTGAGATGAGATGGCATATGTATATGCTATCTCATCTCGCGGGATATAAAGAGGAGGCTGCGCGATGCAGGCCTCCGAACGATTCCATATTCACATTTTTATTCAATACATCTTTTGACCCGTTACTCGAGAACATCCACAATAGCTACCACTGATCCATCGCAGACTATATAAACCGCAGTCTCGCCCAGTACCCAAGATAGATCCATCATCGCTTAGTTTTATCAGAGTATAACATATATCTCAATCCTAACACCTTACTACGTAATATAATGCTTTTCGGCACGGCACATGTAACTGAGCAGATGGCAGCCTAAACACAGGCTGGCCTCAAGATGGAATAGATAAAGCAGAGTTAGTTCGAGATAGGCGAGTTGGGCTGTTGTGTGTGTATGTGTTCTGAAGGTGTAAATATATATTTGGTATCTGAATGAGAACGAGATGTGAATGAGATTGGAAAGATTGAATGGGCGCTGAGGGATGTTGGGTTTTTACAGGGAGAGGGGGGGAGAAAATTTGTTTGTGGAAAGAAAATGTGTGTGTAAGTGGAGAGAATGATCATATGTTTGCATTATGCTGATGTGTGTGTTATATGGAGTATATTTTAGTGTGGAGAAACTGTTTAATCTGCAATAAGACTGATATTACTCTGTTAAAAAATACCACCTAGCCCTAAGACAAGAAATAATGAGGCTACTGACACAGAACACGGAGACTATCAAGATCGAGATAGCTATGAAAGCCAGCAGCAATAATTGCAGTGGGCATGGTGGCAAACAGCAGACAAGCAGTTGAGCAGTTGGGTGGGCAGCAATTTATTTTATTTTATTAATTTATTTTATTTATCGAGCCATTAAATTAGAATTACTTTGTATATTCAGTTAACCATTTGTATCTAATGTCTGAATGTCCGATGTGAGTTATAGTACATCGAGCCTTGATTTTGTGATTGATTTTCTTCCGCTTAATTTATTGGCCCAAATCTGGCCGTTGTGTATCTTCCATGTGCTAGATAGAAAATCCTTATATGATTGTTTTGTCAATTGACTCGATGGCGTGGAGGGCGTCGGTGACCACCTTCTTCATCGCTGGTGTCATCCTGAACTGTTCAATGTTCTCTAGCGAGCACCAGTCAAACCTCTGATGCTCCTCGGGATTCAGTCTAATTTCTTCGGTACTCTCGACCTCGACGCAAAAGTTCAGCTGGCAAGTGCACACTGCCAGCTTTCCATCATCTCGATCCGCCTCGTCGGACTCGTACTTTGTCGACAGGTAATGGAACCCCTCGAACTCGGCTGTAATCCTGGTCACCTTGAGCGCGGTTTCCTCAAAGATCTCGCGCGCAACCGCCTGCAGGATGGTCTCGCCAGGGTCGACATGGCCGCCAGGAATCTCCCATTCGTTTGGGTACGAGCGCTCGGTGGCTGCACGCTGCACAATAAGCACGCTGGGCGGCGTGGACGAGGGGTGGAGGATCGCTCCACCGATCACTACGCGGTGCGGTCGTGGGTCGTGCGTGCTGGAGGAGATAAAGGATGCAGATGTCTGCGATGCTCGCAGGGTGAGCAGTTCCGAGGCGGTTGGTGAAGAGGCTAGCATTAAGACAAGGTTTGTTTTATTTATGTAATGTGCTGAACCAAAGAAGAAGAGAGTTTGTGTGGTGGCCGCAGCAAAGAATCTCCTGAAAATGATTGAAGCAGAATCAACAACTTGAGCAATCATTAAGGATTACATCCAGCATACGTCATACCTCACCTTCAGATTTAAATGCTAAAGATTTCAGTAACTTCAATGGCTGTATTGGTCAAAGCACGCTTAATAAAAATGGAGTATACATCTGCAAATTCTATGCTAAACCGAAACATTTTTGGCCAGCAGAAAACACGCCCTGCTTGTGGACGATATGTCAAAACCTGTGTAAATCGTCCTACTGAAGGGTCGCCTTCCTATATATTGTTTTTTTATTAATTGAGTCACATAGTACCCTTTCAATACACGGAACATGAAACCGATCTTTCGAGGTCGCTGGCTGAAGATGCTTAACCAGTAGTTTAGTGTTGAGCTTGGTGAATAAAATCAGCAAGACAAGTTCATTTTGCCGACATATCCCCCATGAATTCACGATTCGCATATTTCTTCAACTTCTGAGGGAAAGTTTGAAACACCATTGATGAGACCCTGGCTGAACCAGCCACCTAGTTTTGCTCGTGGTAATCCATTACATTGCTTTCTTCTCAGCGGATAGGATATTAACAAAAGCTTTATGATTTATTCTGAAGTTGTAACAAGTAAACACCATGAGATGCGCTATTTATTCGGGATATAAAGGCTATCAAGTCCTCTTGGTTTAACATAAAAACATTCAAACTGGATTCTTCAGGATGTGTAGTCGTAGAATCCTCTGCCAGACTTGACTCCCAACCACCCGGCATCGACGTACTTTTGGAGAAGCACCGCTGGCCGGTACTTGGAGTCGCCCAGCTCGCTGTGCAGCACCTTCATGATTGCCAGGCAGGTATCCAGCCCAATGAAATCCGCCAGCGTCAGCGGGCCCATCGGGTTGTTGGCTCCGAGCTTCATCGTCGTATCGATATCCTCCTTTGTCGCAATACCCTCTTGCAGCGTAATGATTGCCTCGTTGATATACGGCATCAGCAGCCGGTTTGCAATAAAGCCGGGCACATCCTGCGACATGGTCGTCACCTTGCCCATCTTCTGCGCCAGATCAAGCGTCGTGGCAAGCGTGGCCTTTGATGTCTGCAGGCCAGGGATAATCTCAACCAGCCTCATGACTGGCACAGGGTTCATAAAGTGCATTCCGATGACATTCTCGGGCTTCCGAGCCGCAGAGGCAATCTTGGTGATGCTGATCGACGACGTGTTGGTAGCTAGGATCGTATCCGAAGGCAGCTTCTCAGACAGCTCAGCAAAAATCTTGCGCTTCAGCTCGACGTTCTCTGAGACCGCCTCGACAACAAAGCCCACCTTGTTCATCTCGCTGATGCTCGATACCGAGCTGATGCGTGACTTGACCTCAGAACGCTCGTCCTCGGTACATCTGCCCTTGGCCACATCCTTGACCAGCAGCTTGTCCAGAAAACCGAGCCCCTTTTCGAGCTGCGCAGGGTTGCTATCGACAAACTGGACGTTGAGCTTGGCAACACGCGCTGCCACTAGTCCGATCCCGATGCCCATCTGCCCGGCGCCCACGACACACATGGACTTGATGCTGTTGGCTGAACCGGTCGTCATCATGCGCTAGACTTATGAGAAAGAAAAGGATGGATATATGTTAGTGTTAGAGTATGGAAAACAGCAGAAACAGAGGCTTTGCTAATGCGTATCTGGCAGTACCTTTACAAGACTGTATCTACCATGCCCACCACTAGCATATGCTATCGACATGGTGCTACGAAGAATCATCGACGACATTGTATTTTTGACAAGGAATAGTGTAGATATAGAGACGTGTGTTTTCTATGCCAAAGAAGAAAGGAAGAGAGCAAGGCAAGATATTGGTTGAGTATCCGAATGCAACACAAGACAACACAAGGCATGTCTAGGCATGTCTAGGCTTGCGGGCGTGGGAAAACAGATAAAGACGACTGACTGCCTCATGATTTGGTCAATCAGCGTCTATTCCGTCTGAACGAACCGGAGAAGTGGTTTGTAGACGTCTGCTGAATAGAGTGCGGCCGACAGATCACCGGCTGCCAATCCATTCTCGATAAACGATGCAGGCTCGCTAAGACTTGCCACTTCCTCGAAAATCTCGGCCACCTGTCGTGCAAGCCCAAAAATAAACGCAGCGCAGATATCTCTAGTTGTCTGCTTGGTATTGTCGTCACTATTTGTCTCGCCGCTACTCTCGACAGCTTCACACAACGACTCAATTGATTCGCCAACATCAATCAGTTCACTTTCAAGCACAATGGAAACCATGCCAAGCATCACAGACACGTTGTCCGAGTCGGCATTGTCGCCAGCAAGCACTAGAATGCGCAGCGCGTGAAGACCGTCTCGGAAAGCATGTAGAAGCTGTGACAAGAGCGGGTACTGAAGCAGTCCGATCGGTGATACGCGATGCTGGCCAAGGAACCTTTGTGGGTCATCTGTCATATCGGCGCTAAAACCACCAGCCAGATCCAGCGAAGGGCGTGTCGGAGCAGCGAGCTGATCCCACCCTTGTTCGCTTTCTGGGGAATTCACAGCTTGTTTAGTCGGGCGCCTGAACGGCAGAGACTCAGCCGATTTGATCTTTTGACAGGCCGACACGACCGCCTCCTCTATACCCGATACGACACTGGCAAAACCACGCTCGCGTAGGGTCTGCATCAGAAATGGCGTAGCAAAGTCAATACTGCTTGGTGACAGTATCTGCGAGTGTGAAGCCACCAGAGATTCGAGAGACGAGATGCCCGAGGCATCAGTCAGTAGCGACAGCATCGGGACAACTGTATTGGTGAGCTGCTGCGAGCTATACAGTGCCAGATCGGCAAACGGGTCGCCGTGGAATGTAACGTCAGGTTCATCAGAGTCGCTAGGTATGTTTGCAACCTTGGTTGAAAACAGAGCCTGGTACTGCATATTGACCTCAGCTAGCCAGAGGAAAAATGCGTCAATGTACTTTGCCAAGTATGTCGCAATTTCAGTTGAGCTTGCGGTGCTTCGCTTAGAAGAGCTGCGCTTTGCCTCTGAAGGCTCTGACTGAGAATTTGGGGACTGAAACACCGAAGGCGATATCGAGAACAGCGTCTTTGGCGTATCGGTCGGCGACTGGCTACTGGCGGCAATGTCTACAGCTGGCGCAAACCCGCTGAGCGAGTCTGCCGTGTTCACCCATGCCTGCCACCGCGAGCGCAAATAGAGCATCCGAAGCTCGTCCTCGCTAAACACGCCGACACTGCGTAATATTGACACGACCTTTGCCATCTGCGACATTCGCTTCACCGACATCTCATAGCTGTTGTCTCCAAATAGTCGCAGCCCCGTATCAGCAGTGCCGTCCATTTTAAGGTTAAGTCCTGACATTGCTCGCTGCCCCTGCGCTGAATTCTGCTGCTGTGTTGACGACAGTATACCCGACCGAACATAACTGAGCTCGCGACACAGATTAAGAATCATGGTCTCGTACTCTGACTGAACCTGCTTCTGAATTGTACCAACGAAGCTAACCAGCTGATCCTTCGATGCAGGTGGCAGGAATGTGCCATCCTTGGACCCGGGAAGCATCTGCACGTCCTCGCTAATGTCCCTGACTAGCCGGTCGCCAGACAGTCGCACATGCTCAGCAATCTCAACAGCCTCTTCGTAGTACCCTCCTGCAACACACATCTGCATAACACGGGGTAGCTCGACAACGCGCGCGACAAGGTCCTGCTTGTCTAGTACCTGGTGTACCAGCTTGGCTCGCTGGTCAAGTTCAGTCATTTCGGTTGCAAACATCCCGCATGCAGTCTCGAGCCGCTTCAGTATACTCTGAGTTTTCTCTAGCTCCGCACCAAGCTCCCCTGACACAGACAGAGCGGTTTTGTTCATGTCGTTGACCGCGCCGAAAATAGATCTGGTTTGCTCGTCAGGCTCGTCCACAGCGCTCTGAGATAGATGCTCCTCGTCTGAACTCTTGTCTGATCCTGCCGCCCTCACCGACGGCCGGAAGCTCTCGTTGAACAGCAGTGTTGTCAGCTCGTTCGAGACCCGCTGTAGGTCGCCATTTAATAATGTGGGCTCCATCTTGAGCGAGGGCAATGGCAGTCCCGTCAGATACTTAAAGTACCGAGCCATTGTCTCCTCGGTCTCCGGCTCTGCTGTGTCAATGAATTCGTCATGCTCGTTACCGTCATTGTCAGCGTTGAGCAAGGTTGGAAACAAGCGCCGACATAGCTGTGCGTACTCGGAGAGATCGCTGTCATCGGCCAAATGACCTCCGGCACCAGTGCCATTCGTGTCGCCGAAAATGGACGACCCGTAGAGGCTCTCGAGATCCGCCTGCTGCCGAGCTGCCATTTCAAGCGGAATCGAAAATACGAAGAAAAATATGTAAAAACGCGGAAAGTGTATGGAAAGCGTGGGGATAGGGGTTTTGGCGATGACATCAAGGGCAAGAGAGCACAAAGCCGAAGCGTTTTTAAAAAAAATACCTTTATCGCTCTTCGTCTTACAAAACCCCATTTTCGATATCTATACAATTATTTGCGGAATCCAAAAACCATGCCACACCCGTTTACAGTCTTGAATGACCAGTCGCTCAAGAGCCACCTCAATGACCAGGAGCGACATGCGCTCGATCGCGCCCGCACGCGCTTTCGCATCTTTAGCTTTGTCGGCGGAGTTGCCGGAGCTGGTCTCGGATACTACCTCACCAGACGCAACAAGTCGCTGGCCATGCGTGGCCTGATGATCTTCTTCAATGGTGCCTTCCTTTCGAGCGTGTGCTCGGGATACTCCTCGATCTCGAGCATGCGCGAGCTCTCGGATCCACAGCGCTACCCTCATATAAATGCAGCGATGAGA
>JANBOJ010000351.1:0-14748 GCA_027574685.1 Coemansia erecta | reverse complement strand
AATTGGAAATAGCAGGATATTCAGGCTATCCAAGCTAGACGAGCTCGCTAGACAGCTAGCTAGGTGTTGCAAGAGTATGATCAGTTGATGCAATGCTTGTTTTTCTGTTTTACGCTTCTAGCACGGGGTTTATTATTTTCATGGGTACCTGTTTCACTAACACATCTTTTTATTCTTCCTGCAGTTCCAAGACTATTCTACTTTTGAATAGACGGTTAGCGTTTTGTGTTGGTGTAATGTTAATATATTGTACAGTGAATTACACTTTGAAATTAATATCAACACTGCCATGGGATATTCATCGATTGATAAACATGAATAAATATTATATTCTGATTTAGTGTTTTGTTTGCCAATATTATTTTTTAAAAGCGTGCAACCGCAAAAAATTGTTTGTCATGCACTACACGCAGCTTTGCTACTAAAGTGATTGAGCATGCACACTATGTAATGTCTTCTATCTGCGATGAAAAACATAAAATCGTGTACCTTGAATTCTCTAATAACCCGCTAAAACTCGCCGGTATATGTTTCCTGCAGTAATATAGGCTCATCTAGTTGATTTGCATAGAAAGAGTATGCCTGCGCATGTGCGCTGTCTGTTGAAGTGATTAGCTCGGCCGGCATTTGCTTACATCAAAAAATTAAACCCTTCCAGACTTGTCCATCGTCACAGCAGTTCTACAGTAAACTCTCAATATAGTTGTCTGATTTCTTGCGTGTATGCACGTGTGTAAAAATGTAACAGAAATACGTTTTTAGGTTAACATTCTAAAGCATATCTAAGACATTTACTAATTTTTTGTAAAATTACGCTTGTCTCTCTTGTGTCAGAATGTACTTTTGGTTTTTTAACAGAGCCGTGCTATATTTATCTAACCATATTTTCAGCTTGCATTACCTAGATAATTGTACTGGTTTTTTGTTGAAGATAGCAATTTAAGAAATTTGTTATTCTTTGCATAATCAAAATATCTTTATACTGTGTGTTTATTACAAACGTACGCACCGATTTATAATTCAACGTCAATATGTCAAGCCATCTGTATTTCGGGCCGTTTTCGTTGCAGAGGAATATTAGTTATGCATGTTTTCCACCATGCTGTACAATGGTGCACTCTTCTTTAACAAAATTCGAAAGAAATAATTCCTTACCTGGGCAATGTCGGTCAGCACGAGATTGAGCTGATCAAGGGTCTGACATACGACTTAGCCTGATTGATGCCGCTTTTTCTTGTACTTGAATATAAATGCTGTTAACTACGGGTATGCTGTAAACAAGAGCACACCCTACAGCATATGCGCTGACAACCAAGTAGTGTCTGTTTACCAGTCCTTGCTAGTCAATTATTACAGTCTTGCTTGCCTAAATAATAAAGATTATTGAGTGCCAGTACCCAGATAAGGGATTTATATATGAGTGTTAGGCGAATAAATCTATTTAAAATAACTACGCAAAGCCAACCCGGAATCACAAGGGGTCTTGTATTCCGGGGCTTTATATAGGCGTCGTACAATCGTTGATCTAATCATACAACATATGAGAGTTAGCTGTGTGCACATATTTTTCTCTATTTCTTTTTTGATCTTCCATAGGCATTTCTTAACTATTCCGGTTTAGTTTAGCCTGCAATTGATGTCTCAAAGTTATATACTTGTTCCAAAAGCTATGTATTAATAGAGAGCGGTACTTCCTAAGCTGGCGTATCTCCAAATGAGTGTTTTGTCTGTGTTGACTTGAAACTCGTATTTTAACTATCAGAATATGAGATAAAGCTAAAACAACATTGCAAAAAACTAAAAGAAAAGACCGACACTGGTAGCACTCCTACAAAAATTGTTTTGAGGCTAATAATTGAGAAACCGCATGCAGCAAACTCATAACTGTTTGGTTGCCACGAACAATCGACTTGTGCTGCGGAAAAAGCAGAGAAAGCTATAAATGGCGGTCTGTCTGCTATGCTCGTTTTTTTGAATCACACCCCCTTTTTCATTCAAACATTACCTCTGCTCAAACTTCCTCAATATGAACATCAAAGTTTACACAAAACGAGTGCCTAATAATGAAACATCTATTAAATCACTTGAGCCTCTTTACCATGCTTACGACGCCGCATGGAGAACAAAATGGGAGTTGGCCATCATCAGAAACAGTGCTCGTATCCGCTCAGAGCCAGACTGGATGGCAAGACTCGAGGTTGAAGATAAAGTAAAGCAGTGGGTTGACAATCTTAAAAGTCTTCCAGACTTACTAGAGGAGCATATCGATTACCTCATAGCCGAGCTTAGATACTTTGCCAAGCTTCAACGCGCTAACATTGCCAGTGGGACTATGCTTTCTGCTGTTGATATGGTCTGGACGATGGATATTCCCGAAAATGACACCCTGGCACATGAGTTCAAGCGCCATGTTGTTGGCATACTAGAAACTAATCACTACAATCTTCAAGTCATACCTATCTCTGGCTATCTTAAATTGATTGCCAACTCAAGTTCTGACTACAACGATTACCTTTTTATCAATCCGTCACTCTATGCACTGACCTTTGACATGACGTCGCTTCTAGATTGTCCAATTAAATCATCACTTGATGCGCTGAATCTACCTAGCTATGGTCGCGTACCTGGGTCACATGCCGCCTGGAAACAGGCTATTCACAAGCTCAACCAGCGTATGGCTAGCAACAACGATTTCGTTCCCATCAATGAGGAGTATCTTGACAAGCTCGATCCCAATGACCGCCACTGGCTCCCAACTGACATTTATGTTAATAATGATGGCACGGTTGAGTTCAAATCATATATTAATAGCATACACCCTGGAAAGTACCCCGAAGCATACACGTCTATTGGCAAAATAATTTCAAAGTGTCTCCCTGCTCTTGAGCAGGTCCTTACAGACTGGAAGCATCAGCGTGATCTACGTATTCCATATGATCCAGATGAATGTGTGTACAAAAAAATGCTACGTCTTGACGAATACTACTCTCTCTTCAATGAATCTCCCGAGTCTGATTATAATATTGTTGAGCGCAAATGGTGGTATGGTACTTTAATATCACCACCACTGCCACCCGCCTTTTCTGAACCCACTAGACCACTGATTCCACATAGCCTGCGCAACAAGGATCTGCAGGTAGTTGTTAAGATGGATGATGCAGATATTCATCTTGATAATTGGAGCAGATACTTTGGATGGGATGCCGACGGAACAGCTTCCGAGCAGATAATTGCAACTGCTGTTTATTATTATGAAGTGGACAGCCCTACAGATCTTTTTCTTTCTTTCCGCGAAAGCATTTCAGGTGATGGCCTAGTGTCAGACCTCAAATTAGAACAAGCTATCAATCTTCTGGAAATAGATCGTGAGAGAACAACTAATGCTTCTTTCAGCCAGCGGGTTGGTAAAATTAAAATCAAACCAGGACTGATTGTATGCTACCCTAATGTCTACCAGCACAGTTTTCAAGACGATTACCACGAAGATCGCTCAGAACCAAGTCGCATCAAAGCACTCACCCTTTACTTTGTGGATCCATCGATCCGTATTATATCTACGTCGGTTGTTCCACCACAACAAAAGGAATGGTGGGCTGATAAGGTTTTGCAAACGCCTCTTATGAGAAGTCTTCCGTGGTTCGTACAGGATCAGATCATCAAAGATGTTGATATGCCAATGTCACTCAATCAGGCCTCAGAAAATCGCAAACAATTGGACAAAAAGTCATTTGAGCAACGTTTCACTTTGCCAGTCTCCCAGCTATACTCTTTCTTTTCAATACGTATACATACCAGTGATGATTAGCCTGTGTCGTACATTTATTATTTAAAAGCTGCTATAAATTGACTGCGATAGTTATTATACTTTTGCATTTATGTTTTCTAATGCAGCTGCTTAAATTCATAATAAAAGCTTGTTGATTCAATGTATAAGATACGGTTAGCTATATACAATTTAATTTGAGTAGTTAAAATGTGCCTAGAGCTACGGGCACAAGTGTTTATACGGATTGGCCAGTGTCAGATGGATCTGCATTAAAAAATACTTTGGTGTTATACAGGTTTGAAATACTGTGGTGCTACCACTACACAATGCAGTCCGGCTGCCAACTAGGCAATACTGTTGCCTCTTGTGAAAACACTTGTTTCTAGCAGTAATATCACTAGATGTTCCGAGATTGACAACGGTATACTTGCCCAAAAAATTGAGTTTTCACTGGCAAATATTGCTGTTGCGACACCAGGGATGTCTGATATGAGCTGTATTAAGAGTCTGATACGCACCCGCTTCCAAGAGCACAAAATACCCCGAAAGGTATGTTTTGCTAGAAATTGCCGCTATCAGTCCATTGATATGAAGCTTATACATGGTGTCACACTGGTCGATATACGGCGTCACAAGGTGGGTGTACTACCAATAAATACCGATTGCTGGATATAGTATTAAAACTTTTTTTATTATTACATGATATAATTTACATCAATTCTCAGCAACATAAAAGTTAAAATATTTCGATAATTTATAGAGTGCGTGTAATCGTTTGGGCACAAGTTTCTAGTTATTTAAATCATAACTATGAGCATGTAAGTGTTGTTTGGATAGTTTCACGTTAAAAGCCACCTTATCTTTCAATGATTCAGTGGCAAATCTTAATTCAATTTAATAATTAGACCATCTACAACAATGTGGCTGAGTCGTCAAATACAAATACCACATACTTGATCCTATGGCACCCTGATTAATGCATAAAAAATTTCCGCTGGTCTTTTGCTATACAAAATTTTGTAACATACTTTTGAACTCCGCTTTCTTCTCCTCACTTCTAACCCAATCGTATTTCTTGACCTTTGATTGTTACAATTATACCTCTTTCTACAGCCAAGAATATATTTTCATCGCTAACAACAGCAACCAAAGCAATAATAGCAGAGTCGATAGTAGCCACAGTGTTATCAGACTATGTCGTCGGACGCAAACGAGTCAGCCCATGAAGAGGATATGCTTGAAGTCGAGATTATCTATAGAAGCTATGCCGACGACGTAATCAAAATGGATATGGAGGATGTACACAATCAGTCAGATAATTCGGATGAGTCTTATATAGACTCTGGTCCCTTTCCCAACTCTAGCTCCAGTCGTAAATTTCCCTCTAAAGTACCTGCGTTACCATACGCGGAGGATCTAATTGAATGCTTACTTGATAGATTTAGAACTATCAAGCGTAACGACCCTGAGCTACCAGTCCTGTCACAAAAAGGCGGTATTATTAAATCGCGTGGGCGCTCATGGATTAACAAAGACATTCGTCGCATTCTGCAGAAGCGAGAGTATTATCCTCTTCGTTGTAGCAATATGCTACCTCTGGTGCCATATGCAGTGATGAAGCCCCCGTCTAGCCGCAATTCTGCACAATACAGGCTCCTCAATCAGTTTGGATATGTTGCTATGGCAGGTGTCTACTGGGCCGGATTAAAAGCGTGCAGTGGTAATACGCTGACGTTGGCAGATATTTTGCCCTTTATGATTGTCGACAATGATGAACCGCAAAGCCCCAAAGTGCAAAAAACATGGATCAACGGAACTAGAATAGTCACTATTAGAAGAACGGGCTCATGTGCAAGTCGCGTTAGTGCCCCCATTCATAGTAGAGTTTTTGCTTGGATTCTGACGCATATGGCACAGTACTGGTGCAGCGCTAGGGCCAATGAAAAACATCATATAGCCAGTATCAAAAGGTATATCCGTTTTTCTCGCAACCACGTAGCACTAACAATGCTTGCTAAGCCTGCCTCTACAGACTTTATGCTGATCAATGTTCCTCAATCCCAGCTTAATATTAGCATCGATCGGTTGTATGGTAACTGGCATAAGCTTTATGCAGCTGGATTGTCGCTCAATAATCGCCTATGGACTAGAGATCAGGATACGTTTAACAGCAAGGACATGGCGCTCTATGCCGATTATATTGTAAGGGGGAACCATTTCACCAGACTCATTACAGCATATCCCGATGTTGGTGTGTTTGTTGATAATTATTTTAAATTCTTCCGCTCCTAAGTCAGTCGAGCTTTTGGCTAGTGCCTTTTATTAATTATTAACTTTTATCTTGATATTTATTCAACTCAAATACACATTAAAATACATCAAACAAGCACATGCTTGTAGAATAAGCAACGATTACCTCAATCGACACCAAGTGCACGCCCATAAAATATTCTGATCGCACATTGCTATACCAGCAAATGCATGAAATTGTGTCTGATGGCCGGTCTAATGTGCACCTATTGCAATACTCTGTATACACATACCCTTTAGCAAAGCATAATATAATGGAAGCTGTCTCGTTCCCGCATACTACCAAGCTGACGATACCATTCACCAGTGCGCGGCATGCAACCATCGCGTGCAACTCGCTTTCCGTCGACAGCGAGCTCTCCTCAGACAAAGTGCAACGGACGATTTCCGCCTCCGACGCCCAGCTCCTTGTCACGTTCTCCGCCACCACACTCCGCATGCTGCGCGTCAGCATCAATGGTTTCATGGACTCGTTAATTTTGGTAACCAAGACTCTAGAATCCTTTGAATAAAAAACATAGTAAAGCATTAGGGCCTCACTACACAATGCCGCCAGCAGACATGGCCTGTGCGACGTCTACTGAGTGACATGAGTCGAGTTCCAGATCTACCGCGTAGCATACAACCAGCGCCTCGACTGCACAGGAGAGCACGTGAGTGACCAGCTGGAGCAGAGCAAAGGGAATGACGCTGCCCAGAACAGCGACCATAGCCGAATGCAGTGATAATAGGTGTACTGCGCGCAGACCCAGGGCGTATCCAAATAGCAGTGACATGAGCAGAGCGTAGCAGGTCATTGACGAGCGGATGAGCGAAACAACAGGAGAGTGCATCAGTCCATGCTTTCTTAACAGCTTTGTCACCACCCGCGACGCCTGGAAGAATCCCTTACCAGTGAACGCCGCATACACCGCCGTATAGCTGCTCCACCCGTCAGCGATATACACCGGGTTACTGCCAACAACCATGGCTACCAAAGACAGCGGGATCACTCTTATCAGTCCAATGAGCCAGCGCAGCACCAGCTCGATTAAATGTAGCCCCTTGGCGACAAACAAGAACGACGCCGACAGCACCACAGTGCCAAACTGCCTAGTAATCGCCGAGACAAAAGCCGCCTGCAGCGTCTGCAACGCCGGCGGCTCTCCCGGGTCATACCTGTGGAAATACCACTGGCACAGAACCGACGAAACAACAATCCGCAGTATCTGCACAAAGACGGCGGACGTCCACGCAAACGAGAGGGCAAAGTATACGGCCAGCGGCCAGTGCTTCGAAGAGTGCATCAGACCCAGGTGCACCAGGGGCAGTCGCGAGGCGAAGATTGCCGAGAGCGCAGCGTAGGCCGTGTAGAACGCCAGCAGCAGGACTGAGAAGCCGTAGAGCTCGCGGTTCTGCGCCAGCACGCTGCAGGTCATGCTGACCACGCGTACACCGCCCTCGATATCTCGCCGCCGCCGGCCGATCGACCAGACAAAGCGCACGGCAAGAATCAGGCTGATCAGAATCACGACGGCGTTGCGTATCCGGTACCCGACAATGCCTTCGGCGACCGGGATACGTAGTATCTGCGTTGCCGCCCATACCGCCGTTGCCGAGCTGACCACGGGGATACCCAGAGTAGTGAGCCAGATCACTTTCCTCGTCTGGTACCGCATCAGATGCATCCACAGGGTGCTAAGCAGGACCGCCGCCAGCGATGCACCGGTTATCTGCATGATTGCGCGCGTCAGGTCGTAGAAATCGCGGAAATACGGCGACTTGCGCTCAGGAACATGCGTGCTGAACAGAAGATAGATTCCAGTCAACATATAGGCACATGTGTTTGCAAGAAAGAGGTAGGCAAAGAACGAATTGGGGCCGGAGAAGCCGCCGAACGAGTCGAGCGATCCGTACTGCAGCAGCTCCTGGCTAAATTCTGACACATACGACGACGCCAAACTCTCGGCATCACTATCCTCGCCATCCTCACGACCGTACTCAAAGCCAACCAGCGAGCCCGCCCTTTCTGGACTCGAGTCATCGCCATACTCGTCCTGGTAAACATCTGCCGACGCAATGCTTCCAATTGACGCATCCTCGGTGTCCTCGCGCATCTCTGAAACATGAAGCGTCGCCGGCTCGTATGCCTGCGAGCTGGGTATTTGCAGTGACCGGGTTGGCGAATCATGATGTGAGACCTGTGTGGTTACCGTGGCGCCCAGCGACGAGTAGGCTGAATGAAACTGCTGCGGGTACTCCGACATGACACTTGCCTGGCTGCTGCCCTCTATCTCTACCAGATGGTGTGCAGCTGCGCTTGTATCTCCCCATACAATGTTCATGCCTCTTTTCAGCTCGTCCTGCACCGAACCATCAAGCTTATCGTACGTTTCGCTGGCATTGTTCTTCTCGCTTAGTAGCGTAACCGAGACCACGAGGACTAGGAGGCGCCAAAAGTCGTCGAATGGCGGGGTACATAGGCTGGAAACGCCGGGAACGTTGTCCCGCACTACTTCTTTGCCGAGCTCGCCTTCAAAGTATCGCAGCAGAAGCCGTGCAAGCTGTGCTAGGCCGTCGAGGTTCGGCTCTCCCGGTCGGCTGGTTAGCACTAGAGATGCCGTGGCAAAGTATTCTGGGTCGGCCTGCGTCGTCACATCAATCAGTATCCGCGCATCCACCAGGTCGTCCACCTGTGCAACTGTTTCTCCGCTTAATATAGATATCTAGTGTGTAGAAGTGCAGTGGTAGTTATCAACAGTGGTTAGCAGTGAGTCTTTTCGGTCTATGCGTCTGTTGAGGAGGATAAACTGAATGGAGAGTTTGGACTTACCCAGGCAAGGCAGGCTTGTCGAAATTGAGGGTTTCGAAACGACATTAACTAAAAGTACAGAGGTAATAATAGCGAAATTAGGACGAAAAGTAAGCGCAGCAGGTATTTCAGAAAGAAAAGGAAGGGTGGACGATGTCAGCAGCCTGACATCGAGTCCCAACTTGCGCACGTGAGAAATGAATGATGTGTGGTGCTCTTGATTTGATTCAGCAGTCAGATGCAGGATGGAAGAAATCGGGACGGCGATACCCATCTTTCTTTTCTTGCTAGACTTGTTATCATCATTTCATCTGTTGTTGATATTGCTGTTGCTGCTGCCGTTGCTGTTGCTGAGGTTGGGCTTTCGCTTTGGACTTTTTTAGATACACGACGACCCCGCAAGTGACAGTTTCAATTAGAGTATGCGTGACGATATCCGCATAGTCCTCATTGGCGACGGTACGATTCAACAAAGAAAAAAAAACATGTGCGATAGTGTGGAGGGTATGAATACCGGTGGCTCAGTCTATTTGTACATATACTAACGGTTGCACAAATTTGTCAAGTTGTAGATGGTGTCGGCAAAAGCACATTGGTTACGGCGCTTATCAAAGAGACGTTTATTGTAAATGTAAGAGAATTCAATAAGGAGGTTGAAATCAGACACACGCACATACATACAGGCAACAGCTAAACCACACACACACACCCTTATCTATATAGGTCCAGGCAGTGGTTCCCGAGGTCACAATACCGCCCGAGGTCACGCCGGAGAACGTCACGACACACATAATAGACACATCGTCGGCGAGCGACGCACAGGAGGTGCTCGAGATGGAGCTACGCAAGGCCAACGTGGTGTGCATAGCATACGCGGTGGACGACCGGACGAGCTTTCAGCGGGTGCACACGCACTGGCTGCCGTTTCTCCGGCTGCAGGGCATCAACCTGCCTGTGATCCTGGTAGGCAACAAGGTGGACCTTCGCGACGAGGACCCGCTAAACGCCACTGTGCTCGAGGACGAGGTGGTGCCGATAATGAACGAGTACCGCGAGATCGAGATTTGCGTCGAATGCTCGGCAAAGGCGCTGCTGAATGTCTCCGAGCTGTTCTACTTTGCACAAAAGGCCGTGCTGCACCCGACCCGGCCCCTGTACGATGCGCGCGACCATGCGATGAAGAGCAAGTGCTCCGAAGCGCTTGTGCGGATTTTCAGGCTGTGTGACGTGGACGGCGACGGAATTCTGAATGACGCCGAGCTGAACGAGTTCCAGCGGCAGTGCTTCAACACGCCGCTACAAAATCGCGAGCTCGAGGGCGTCAAGGAGATTGTCAAGGCCAGCCGGCCGGACGGCGTGGTCGAGGGCGGGCTCAACGTCGAGGGTTTTCTGTACCTTCATCTGCTGTTTATCCAGCGTGGCCGCGTCGAGACTACGTGGATGGTGCTAAGGCGCTTCGGCTACGGCAACGACCTGAGCCTGCGCGAGGACTACCTTAGCCCCGAGTACGATGTGCCGCCCGATTGCTGCGTCGAGCTGAGTCCGAGCGGGTACTCGTTCCTTATCGAGATATTCAAGCGCTACGACGTCGATGGTGATAGCGCCTTGTGCTCCGAGGAACTCGAGCAGATATTCAGCCTGTCGCCGGGCGTGCCGTGGAAGCACAACAAGTTCCCAGATTCGACAGTGACCAACGCAGCCGGGTACGTGACGCTGGAGGGGTGGCTGGCGCAGTGGAGCATGACAACGCTGCTGGACTACAAGCAGACGCTGGCGTATCTGGCGTACTTTGGCTACGCGGGCGACATCCGCGACGGCATCCGCCTGGTGGGACGGCAGAGTGGCGGTCTGGGAAGCAGCCTGCGGCGGCGCAAGAAGGGTCGTGCGGCGCGCAGCGTGTTTCTGTGCTACGTGGTGGGCGCCGCGGGGTCTGGCAAAACATCGCTTATCCGGGCGTTTGCGCGGAAACCCTTCAGCCCGGCGTATACGCCGACGTCGCGCACGGCAACCACAGTGAACTCGGTGGACCTGAAGGGCTCAGAAAAATACCTCGTGATGCAGGAATTCGGGCCGTACGACACCAGCGTGCTTCAGAGCCGGCGGCAGTTAGACGCTTGCGACCTGCTAGTGATGGTGTACGACTCGAGCGACCCCTCGTCGTTCGCCTACCTGACCAACCTGCGCAAAAACTACTCGCTCGACCAGGTGCCCGTGATCTTTGTGGCCACCAAGAGCGACCTAGACTACGTCGAGCAGAGGGGCGACGTGCCGCCGGACATATACTGCAGGGAGCTAAAGCTCAACGCGCCCGTCAACGTGTCCGTCAAGAGCGGGCAGATTGCCAGCGTCTTCCAGCGCATGGCTGCGATTACCAGGAGCCCGCAGTCGGCCACCCCGTCCTTGCTGCTGGCGCGCCCGCAGGCATGGTCTGCGGCGAGGATACTCGGCGTCACGGCGCTTGCCGGCGTCGGCCTGGTGTCCTCGCTGGTGGCCTACCACGCGATCAAGTACTGGTGGACCAACGTGCTGCACTCGCGGCCCTCCTCTTCGTCGTCGTCGCACATGCCCAGGCGAAACGAGCTGTAGTAAAACTCCAATGTAACTCTTTCACAATAAACTTTCATTAAAATGAAATACCACCGCTTCTGGCATATCTGAACGACTGGCTGCCCTGCCACGCACCGTTCTTCTTCTTCCTCCTCTGCTCCGTGCTCCGGTTACTGCTGCGCTGCTTCTCTCTGGACAGTATGACTGCCAGGCGGACAAAGATAGCCACCAGGCTAGTAAAGAACCCTAATGCCGTCGTGATACTGTCGACCGGCACGCCCGCCTCAGCCCGCACAATCATATCGTCTGTCTGCACCACCAGGTTGACGCACCCAGCCGTCAGCCCTACCACCAGCGCCAGACTGACCAAGGGCTGGTAATACACCCCGAGAATAGCGATCCATGAGAGCACACCCAGAGCCGTTGTGACCGCGCCAACCAGATACGCCACCCTCGCCCTCTCCGCCGCCATCACGCCGACCGAGAACCCCACGAACATCACCAGGGTCAGAATTCCCGCCCCGAGCAGCACGTCCATCTGACCGGTGTACATTAGACCAGATACCAGGGGCTCGATTGCGCCACCCATCAGCCAGGCGAGAGACATAAACAGCGTGGTGCGCAGACTCAGGTTGCTCGAGCGCGCAGGCAGGAGATAGAGCGAGACGGTTAGTGCGAAGAGCAACAGCGTGGTGAGCAGGCTCGTGGGGTCGAACAGGGGAAGGCGGGCGGCCGAGTAGCACCCGGCCATGCTGCTGCCGACGGCGGCGCCCAGCGTCGAGTACACCTTGAGGAGCTCAACCTTGGTGCTGCGTCGCAATGCGGCAGTTCGAGTAAATGAATTGAGAATTTTCTGAGCACTCATTTTTAAAATGAAATGAAATGAAATTAATTTTTCTTAAAGACGAAAAGAGGAGACTACTGACGTTGCCGCAGCCTACTTGCTAAAATAAAAAAATGTGGAACGCTGATGACGCAAGTGAAACTTTTAAAAGTGCAACTTGTTAATAAACGAGCTTGCTCCATCGGCGTGGTTGACAAAGGGCTTTGTCTTCATAACGCTCTCGGCAATCTTCCGGATAGTGTCATTAGAAATGAAGGGGTAGCTCAGCCTGGTAAAGTTCGGGCACCCAATTGCCAAGAGCAGCGCCGTCTTGATCTGGTTTCTTGATGGCAGCCCGCTGAATATGTCGTCGGTCTCCAGCCACATGAACCTCTTGTTCAATGGCCGCATGCCGTGTATGTATTCTGGAAGCTTCTCCGGCCTTACCCCATCGATATCCGGCGCCCCCTGGTGCGGCCGACAGTAGAGTCGCTCGAGATTTGGTGCTGTCTGTAACAGCCACAGAATCTCGCGGAATAGAAGCGTCACATACTGGATCTCTATGACACGGAGGTTTGCAAACATAGAGACCATGTATGCGTCTTCGAAAATCTGCGTCTTGTCCATCGGGCAGTCCACCTTGAAATATTGCAACGACGCGGGGTCCAGTATCTTGGGCAGAAACTTTAGCAATGCCGGGTCGCGGAAGCGGTTAGGCTGCACCATTCTGCCCGTGTAGTTTGTGTATCCGTGAATTTTGAGTGCTCGGAGGTTTGGAAACCGGCTGGACGCAAGGTGCTCGAATGTTGGCCGGCTCTCCACAATATCCTCGGGGATGTATATGCTCAGTCTCTCCAGTGACGGGAGCGTGTCTGGCAAGACATTGTACGCAAACGGGTAAGGAACGGTGCTTTCGAAAACCTGGAGATAGGGGAAGTGCACGGTGCGTTGAGTAGATAATGATCCGGTCTTCTTCGGTATCGGGAGCGATCGCACGTGGAGGTTGCCGGCGTAGAGCAGTTTGAGTGTGTCCAACGACGAGTAGACAATTGGCAGGCTATCGGTTTTGTCATACAGCGGCATTGAAACATCGGCGTCCAGGTAGAACAGCAGCTCCAACTTTTTCAGACTCTGGGAGTTTCGTCGGATAACCTCGTCATACCACCGCGACTCGGCCCCAAACGTAAACGTAAACGAGGTTAAATCCGAAGGAATCGCCATGTCTGCAAATGAAGCTTTGTGGAAAACTTTCTTGGCGTCTATAGTGATGACCTTAGTACTGTCGATTATGTCCGAGATCGCCTGCATTACCGGCACATACAGCTCTCCTTCCTTGTCGGGGTACTCGATCGGGTGCCACCGAAGGTCGATCTCTGAGATATTCGGCGTCATCATCCGGAACAGCCTCAATATCACCGAGATGTTCTGCACAGCAACTCCGGTGTCAATATTCGCCAGGCAAAATGCAGGAGAACACACCTGCTGGCTAATGACAAGAGACCGCGCCGATGAAAATACCAGCTGTGTGCACTCCGACTCCAGCATCCAGTTGTACAGGTCGCCACGCGCAATGAGGTTCCACGAGATAACCGGAATGTGGACGGTCTTGACCAGCTTATCGGTGGGATACTCGAGTGGACTGATAAAAATAGGGCATCGGCGGAACCTGAATCTGGGAGAAAGTGCATCGTTGAACTCGAGCTCCAGGTGGCTGAATGCCTTTTCGATAAAAGCTACACGCCAGCTATGGCAGCTGTGCAGAATCGACAGTGCTGTTTGCTTGTTTTTTATAAAGGCATCCTGAAAGGTGTTGAGTGAGTAGTCGACGATAACCTCGATCAGTTCCGATGGAAGCAATTGAAAGGAACAGGCAGCTGTGGACATTAGAAACGTGTGAGTAGGCTAAATAGTGTAAAATGGTAAAATATAAAATCAACGGGAAAGAAAAGAACTATTTTACCAAAAGCCGGCTGCGGAATGCCAAAGAAACCTCGACAACATTCTAGAAAAAATATGTCTTTGCAATTTTTCAGCAAGATTGCCAACAGTGCATGTTTGTACAAACAAAACAAACCGATAATACGACGCCTCTAAAAGTCCTCTCTATATAGCACCCCCTTGCAATTCGGCGTTGGCTTTGCTTAATCCTATTTTATATTTAATATATTTCTTAGCAGAGTTGATCCACTGGTTCCTAGTCGCGTTAGGCTGCCCTTTATCCAGCGTAAATGCAACTTATTTCGATGTGTATTTTTCTGATTCAATAATATATCTACATAATACAAACACAAAACGCTAACCATCGATTCGAAAGTAGAATAGTCTTGAAACTGCAGAAATAATAAAGATGTGTTAGTTAACGGATACTCGTGAAAATGACAAACACCGTGCTAGAAGCGTAAAACAGAAAAACAAGCATTGCATCAACTGATCATACTCTTGCAACACCTGGCTAGCTGTCTAGCGAGCCCGTCTAGCTTGAATAGCGTGCATGTCCTGCTATTTCCAATC
>JANBOJ010000350.1:0-14840 GCA_027574685.1 Coemansia erecta | reverse complement strand
ACCCGTGTCGGCCGGGAATGGCGGCTTCAGACGGGGCTTTCCCTGCTTGCCCTCGAGCGACTCGATCAGGGCAGTCTCCTCGCCGCAGATATAAGCACCAGCACCACGGTGCACATACACGTCAAAGTCGTATCCCGAGCCGCACGCGTTCTTTCCAATCAGACCTGCCTTGTATGCCTCGTCGATAGCCTGCTGCAGATTCGACGCCTCGTTATAGAACTCGCCACGGATGTAGATATACGCGGCGTTGGCCAGCATTGCGCGACCAGCCAGCAGACAGCCCTCGATCAGCTTGTGCGGGTCGTGGCGCATAATCTCGCGGTCCTTGCAGGTGCCAGGCTCGCCCTCGTCAGCATTGATAACCAGGTAGCGCGGGCGACCAGGCGAGGACTTGCCCATAAAACTCCACTTGAGACCTGAGGGGAAGCCAGCACCGCCGCGGCCACGCATGCCGCTGGCCTTCATCTCGTTGATGATCCAGTCCTCGCCCTTGAGCACGAGCTCCTTGGTCTTGTACCAGTCGCCACGCTTGAGCGCACCCTTAAGCCCAAAGTCGTGCTGGCCATAAAGGTTGGTGAAGATGCGGTCCTGGTCCTTCAGACCGCCGTACTGCCGCGTGCCGCTTCCCTCTGTAGCGTATGTGCGCCTCAGAGCCACCGTTGGCCGCGCCGTCAGTTGCTTTGCAGCTACATTTATTTAGGACTTGGATTCGCGTGATTAGTAAATGCTCCAGGTCTTTGCTGTCATTGCTGTACATATAGGAGTGTCTGTTACGAATCGTTACCCTTTGTTAAAGTTGAGCGTAGCATTGCCAAAAAAAAGTGTAGCCAGAGAACTAAAAGCCATCGAAGTATCAGCGCCTTCTCGCTGATTATCTTTTGAACATCTAATCAGTCGGCTGATTCAATAATCACTGGTAATCTGAGGCTGTGTCGTACCAAAGTTACTGTACAAGAATAACCACATCTAGCTTTTCTCACCAGTAGCCAGGTCAATACTGCTATATGCATATGTTTATTCTGCTGGCCAACACAATTTATCGGGATAATGGCTTTTACATTGAAAGCAAACATCATAGAGAGTAATTAGCAAGCTGTATTCTGATAATGCCAAAGACATAGGCATGCGCATATGCCAAAGCTAACAAATAACAAAGGAGTCTATTTCTCTTGTCGCCCTCTCTCGCTATTTTCTAGAATACATATTAATACAACTAATAACTATGCAAAGAACGTCTATTTACGCAACAATTGCATGGATTGCTGGCCTTTCTTGCGGCACTACAGCAGCAATGAGCGATTTTGGTGATGATTCGGCGGTGCTTGCCAAGCGCCAGTACTACGGCGGCGAAGCTCTGCCAGGTGTCGAGGGCATGAATGCGCGGTATGCCAGTCCCTTTGCGGCATTCATCAACCAGGGTCTGATTCCTGGGCAAGGGTTTCCGCAGGTCGGTATGAGTGCATACGGCTTTGGACTTCCAGGCTACGGCCTGACGCAGTTTCTGAACCCGGATGCGCAAATTCTGCGCGGAGCCGGTGAGGGCGAAATCACCGAGCACGATTTACAGAACCTGGATAACCGCGTCAACGGATATGACCGTTTCAAGGATCCCGAGGATGTCCACCGCAAGCCGGATCCTGCATTCCCGGGCCACTTTGCCAACGAGGACTGCGACGATGATTACGAGGACGAGCATGGAAAGCCTGCTGAGCACTATCACCACAGACACCATGATTACAACGGCGCGACAGAATACCGCTCTGGCTCTGTTGTCGCGCTGGTAGCGGCGCTGGTTCTGGGCGCTGCGGCGTTCTAGTCACCGCACAAGCTTCTCACAGACTGCCCCGCTGTCATGCAGGCGTGGTCCCGATGCTGGGCAAATGACGGGCACACACCAGCACAGGCAGATCCACGAGGACAGCTTTAGCAACACCACCTATTAGTATAATTTTCTTAGTCTCTAATACAAAGTTCACATTTATCCGCGTTAATAGAACGATTCGATATAGTTTTGACACAGAAAACAACCCTAGGCCGACTTTGCCGGCTCCTCGACCTTCTCGGAAGACGAGTCCTTGTTCATGGCAACACGAGCAAGCTGGTAGGCGGCAGTGCACCCGACAAAGAAGTTGACTGTAGCCAGGCTGTAGTTCTTCGGGGTGATGATGGTAGACCAGCGGGTCCAGATGAGACCGGTGGCGGCGAGCGACAGCTGCTGCTTGACGGAGATCTGGTCTGCGGGCCGTGCCAGGTCGCCGAGGCCTGCAATGACCAGCCCCCACTTCATGGCCGGAGCCCAGAAATGGATGGTCTTGGGGCCGACGGGCGAATTGATAAACCGTGAGAATGCCGAAGTGCCTGCAGCAGCCATGATGTAATTTTACACGAGAGTAGGGGCGAAATTAAAAGACACGAATTGCAAATGAGTCGGAAAGAAAGAATTCGGGAAAGCAAACAGGCCGGGTGGGAGAAGCAGCGGCAGTTTGTGCTTCCTCCTTGCCAGAAAACCCTCCGCGATTTCCGAACAAAGAGTCACCATCGCCGGGACTGCCGAATCAAGTGATCGGTTCGCTCAGCCATGATCTGATCAGCGCGGGATGTTTTTGCAAGCGTTGGCGACATGGACGGGATGTGCATTTTTTCCTCTCCCCCCCCCCTTGCTGGCTGCATTCTCGGACGAGCTGCGCGGCAAGGCGGGGGAGGGGGGATCGGCTCTGCACGCACTGGGCAAAAAGGCCGATGTGATACGGCGCGCAGTAAGCCTGGCAGGCGCATATCCTCGAAACAAAACATTGCAGGTGCCAAAAAAATTATCAGCGGCCGAGGGCCACAGGCAAGCACTTGATCACAGCTCCATTTTTTTCTTCGCCTTTGCTTTTGTCAAGTATATCACTCGCACTCTTATTTTCCACTCTCTTCTTGGCAATTCGGCACATTAGTACCGCTATACGCAATAAGGCCCACCTGAAGCATTACGCAATTTCCACCATTGTCCCTACACAAAGCACGCGACGTCCCAACCATAGACCGGCCGTCGTTCCCTTGTTCTGCATTTGACAAACAGGACGCACCTCTCTCTCCAGCCCGAAAGTGAGCAGTACCGGGCAGCACCACGATTTCGACGCAATGATGACTGATTTGGATTTGGATTCGAAGGCAATTCTCAACGGCCTGGTCTACCTCGACCAGCACAACATCCTGCCGCCCAGCGCGTCCGGCGGGCTCGGCGGGCAGAAGCAGGCGCAGCAGCCGGGACCAGCCAAGGCTGAGGATGCAGCCGGCGGCGCAGCGCCCCAGGCAGACGGGGCAGGCAAGGCGGTGGCCCGCACGGCGTCGACGGCCCCGGGTCTGACGCCGCAGCAGCAGCAGCAGCTCCTGCCGGGCATGTCGCCGAAAACGGCAGCCGGGCACTTCAGCGGGGCCGGGCCGCACGCGATCGCGACGCTGAAGGTCGAGACAAGCGCAGTGTTAAAGGAGCTCGCCCGGTTCCGCGCGTGCGACGACCAGACGATGTCGTGTTTCTACTGCCGCGAGTGGGCGCAGTGGGTGTACCGCAAACAGATCTCGCCCCAGGCCGCAGCGGCAGCGGCGGCAGCAGGCAGTGGCGGTGCCAGCAGCAGGCGGGTCGGCCGGTGATGAGGCGGCAGCGGCCGAGCGCGAGCGTCTCGAGCGCAAGCGCGCGGCGCGCATGCGCTACAACACAATCGGCGATCTGTGCAAGAGCTTGCGCTCGATGGTCACGTGCGAGCGCGAGCTTCTGCTGGAGGCCGGGGCGGGCGAGCCGGGCAGCGTGGTCAGCCGGCCCAGCTCGCCGGCGCCCAGCGTGTCGTCGGCGACGTCGTCGAACGCGACCGGCGGCAGCATCGCCGGCAAGGCGGCACGGGGCCGGGCTGGCGGCGCAATGCGGGGCAAGGACGCGGACGACGGCGAGCAGCAGGCGGACGGCGCGGCGGCGACCAGCCAGCTTATCGACCAGATGGTCGAGGAGGTGTCGCTGTGGTGCGAAGGGTACCAGTTTCCGCTGGCCGACGTGTACGAGGACCTGACGTTCGACTTCCCGCCGGACGCGTTCCCCTACGACGACAACCAGGACCCGTTAGACCCGGCGCTGCTGCTGCCGGCGCTGCAGGTGACCAAGACGTTCATCTCGCTGCCGGCGTCGAGCTTTCCGCTGCTGGGCAACATCACGTCGGAGCTCATCGCCACGCACACGTACCCGACGTGCCAGCACACCAAGGCCGACCACCCGACGCCGTCGGAGCTCGAGACGCAGCGGCTGATATTCAACTCGCAGCTGCACAAGTGGCGCGTCGAGTACAAGCGCAACTTTGAGCGCGAGATGGAGCCTGTGTGGCAGATCACGCAGCTTTTGCTGAAGAGCGCCCAGCGGATCGAGGCGATGCGCGTGCGGCTGTTTGCGCGTGGCTGCCGGGCCAACCGCGAGCAGTTTCTGCAGACCATCCGCAACCGCACGCAGCCGTTCGCCGAGTTCTGGGCGCGTGTCAGCGAGCCCTACCGCACGGGCAAGGCTGCTGCGATGGCCGGCCTGCCGCCCGTGCTGCAGGCGGACGACGACGGGCTCGGCGCCGACGGCCAGGCCGACCAGTCGTCCGGCGCCGGCAACGCGAAGCGTGCACGCACGAAGCGCGGCGCGGTCAAGACGCCGGCGCAGCTGGCCGAGGAGCTCGACAGCCTCGTGTTTGTGCACCTGGACAATCTGCTCGAGGTCAGCGCCACGTGGTCGCGCTCGTTCCTCGAGTCGTACTACGGCGTGGCGCGCGAGTTTGCACGCGAGCTCGAGACCATCCTGGGCGAGTGCATTACCATGTGCGACCGCCGCGCGCAGGGGCTCAAGTACCCGCCGCCGCTGACGCTCCAGCCGCAGCTCGACAAGGCCCGGTCGGCCATCGCCCGCCTGCTGCCGCATCTGGAGGCCCGCATTACGCGCATCCAGACCGTCGTGCGTGAGCGCACAGCCGAGGTGTTCAGCGCCACCGAGGAGGCACGTGCTGCATGGATCGACGGGTCGGGCACCACCGTGCAGACCAAGCTGGCCAAGGCGGCGAACAAGGACTTCCGCAAGAAGCTCAAGCGCATCGAGACGCAGCAGCAGAACGGCGTTATCGGCTGGGCCATGCGCGAGCTTGAGCATCTGTTGACGGCTCCCGACGTGGCTGCCGTCGTGGCCGACTGCCTCGAGCTGCTGATGACCGAGGCCGAGATTCTCGAGCGCGCCGTGTGCCAGGTGTTTGTGCGCAAGCTTGAGCCCACGACCGAGGACCTGCGCGAGCAGCGCCAGGACATCATCGACGACTTTACCGAGGGCCTGCTGACCGGCCGCGAAGAGCTGGCAGGCATTATTGGCAAGCTGATGTTAAAGGAGGCCTGGCGCATCCTCGAGGCCAACATCTCGCTGCAGCGCCAGAAGGCCCTTCTCGACGGCGGAGGCAGCGGTGGAGGCGGCGGCGGGGGCGGCAAGAAGAAGAACAAAGCGGCAGCAGCAGCAGCAGCAGCAGCGGCGGCGGCGTCGGCAGCCGGTGCTCTTCAGATTGCAGCCCCCTCCGACTCTGGGTTTCCGGCAATCGATGCACACACCGCCTCCGCGGTGCTTGGCGACGACATGGAAACCAACCCCTTTATGGACACTTACGACGCCGACGACATGCTGTTTAACGACGATGCTGACGCTGACGCTGACGCCGACTCCGTGTCGGCCAAGAAGCGCAAGAAGAACAAGAAGAAGAACAAAAAGAAGAACAAGAACAAGGCAAAGCAGGCCGGTCCGCAGGAGCAGTCGGCTGCCAAGGATGACCATGACGACGACGACGCGGCGCCTGTGCGGCCTGACCCGCATAACCCGTTCTCGTCGCTTGCGATGGCTGATGCTGCTGAGCAGCCTGACAATGGCAAGGCACCCGATGCTTTTGTGGACAGCGAGATGTCTCAGGATCCGGCTCTGGACGACGCCGTGCCCGCAGGCATTACTCATGCTTTTCCAAGCAGTGTGGATGATGGTGAATCGGCAGCAGCAAAGACCGAAATGCAGCCTCAGCAACAACAGCCAGAGCAACCAAAACAGGAACAACAAAAGCAGCAGCCGTCGGCTACAGGAAAGGTACCGTCTGCACCGTCAACCACAACCACCTCGACTCAACCGAAGCAGCAGCAGCAGCAACCGCTGCCTGCAAAGGCACCGGCAAGTAATTCTAGCAGCTCGCCAGCACCCAAGCCTGCACAGACAACGGCGGCAGCGCCAGCCTCGTCTGCCTCCGCTGCTGCGTCAGCGCCGAGATCACGCCGCAACACGAATGCTGCGCGATATGTGCCCGGCGTCGGCTTTGTGTCTGAAGACGGCGTCAACGCAACATCGCCGCAGCTTATCTCGTCGAGCAACCTGCCGGCTTCCTCCGGTGCACTGCGTGGCAGCGGTGCTAGCTCGTCGATCTCTGCCGCCGCTGTATCGCTGGCATCGGACACCTCGCTCGGCATCCAGACTTCCGGCTCGGTTCGGAGTGTCAGCAGCGGCCGTATGTCGCCGATGAACAGTGCCACTGCCGCTCGCCTTGCATCGCCGCACTCGAGACCGCAGTCGCCACTGGTCAACGTAACGTCCGCCTCGTCCGAGAAGGGTCAGCGCCCCGCGGCATCTGTGGTCGGCATGCTGAGCAAAGACACGCTGACCCTGCTCGAGCAGTCGCTGGAGGAGTCGTCGCCGTCGTCATCGTCGGTTGAGCAGCTTGAGAAGAGTCTCCGCGGCATGAGCAACGATGCGCTGGTCAGCCTGACGCTCAACTCGATGGCCAGCCAGTACAAGGTGGTGAGCCAGCTGAAGAGCATGCGTGACAAGATGGGCGCTGTTGTTGAGACATACATGGGGTTCTCAGAGCAGCTCGAGGCGTTCAAGGCAATGTTCTCGTCCGGCGACAGCGAGGAGGCGCGACTTTCGTCGCTGCTGGCGCAGTCGGCGATCGAGACGCAGAGCCTACGCGAAAAGTGCGACAAGCTTGCAGCCGAGGTCGACGCGCTCAAGCAGGCTAGCGAAGTTAAATCGGCATCTGCTGTCGAGGGTGCAGTGTCTGCCGCACCGTCGCTGTCTGAATCGAGTGCGCTGGGCTCAAAGGGCGTGGCGGCACCGGGTGCAGATAACTTTTGGGCTGTCGGTGACGCCATGCGTCCACAGATGATGCCGATTGATCCGCAGAGCTGGGCAGCCGCGTTCGGCGCACAACAACAACAGCAGCAGCAGCAACAGCAGCAGCAAGTGACCATGGGATTTGGTGGCGGCATGCTGGGTCAGTTTCCTGCCCTGCTGCCGGGCCATGGCGCCTCGATGCTCTCGTTCATGAGCAACCCGGCGCTTATGCAGTCGCAGCAGGTGCTGGGCAGTGGTGGCTTGGATGCCGCGACGCTGTCGATGCTTGCAGCCGGATCGTCTGCTGGGTTTGCGGCCAGCTCTGCGGCAGCTGCGTCGAGCCAGGCGGCGATGCACCAGCAACAGCTGGCGGCGCTGATGGGTACCGGCGGAGGCGCCAATGGTGGCGCTGCGTCGACGGTTTCTTCGACCAGCGCGTCGCTGCTGACTGCGCTGAATGCCGGGTCGCAGCCTCTGTAGCTTGTTTGTCATGTGTCTTTTTTATTGTGTTCTGGAAATGAAGCCTCTTGTCCAGTGTATACTACATGGTCACGAGAATAGCGGCTGGAAGGATCAGGGGATGACATACACAAATGAAAAAAAAGTATAAATTTCCGGCCCTTTTCCCGACGATAAACCTTTCTCAGATTTTTTTAGCACTTTAACCTGTTTCGATTTCCTTTTTCCTCTTTTTTTTCACGACTGTACAACAAACTCCGCCTCGTCTTTCCACACACCCTCTTATTATCAGCACCGACTATTTTTTCTGCGTTCTATATATCAATAATGAGCTCCCAGCATGTTCCACTCTCACTTCGGCGCAAGATAGTCATAGCGCTGGACCCCGAGCTCCTGGTGCCGCCACCAGTGACCGACGACACAGCCGAGGCAGCCAACTCAGCAGCCTCCAACCGTTTCCTCTCGTTCAAGACCGTGGCATGGGCCAAAGCCAACATAATCCGGCCCACCGACGACCATGTATTCCTCGTAACCTCCATCGACCCGACAGCGGACAAGACAGTGGCAGCCATGTGGGCCAGCATGTTCTCCGACCAGGACCCGCACACGGACCGGCCGAAGGAGGCCGAAGCGGCTTTGCGCAGGCTTTCTGAGGCGCTGAGCCGCGTGGGTGTGAGCGCGTCCGTGGAGGTTATGCGTGGCGAGATGGCTGAGCAGGTGGCGGAGTGCGTCAGGAGGCATCGGGGCGAGATCTTGCTTGTGCAGGCGCCCGAGAGGTCGGCGTTGGCCAGCTCGATGTGGTACTCGTGGGCCGATCTGTGTGCCCAGCAGTCGGCGTGCCCGACCGTGCTTGTTAAGCGCAATGACCTGCCGGATAACGTCGCTGTTGCTCTTGACCCGCCTTTGCCCACCGCCACCACAGCTGTTGACCCTGCAGACAGCCAGCAGCCCGAGCCAGACTTCACCTAGTCTGTATTTACTCTTTGGTAACAAATAAACAAAAACTCTCCGTTCTGTCCTTCACAGCTGCTTTGTGTTCGTTGTCTCTTTATTACATTTCTAGTCGAGAAACTCGCTGGTATTGATAACCTTGGGTATTGCCTGCTCCTTGGGCGCCCACTGGCGCAGATACGGGACGCCCTGGGTCTTGCCGCCAGAGCCCAGGAACCTTGCCAGCTGCTCCAGCCTGCCACCCAGGCTGATCCCCACAGCCGCCTCCGCCTTGCCCATGGCATCTTCGAGCTCGCCGAGGTTCTTCTCGACCGCATCCACCAGCAAGCCCAGCCGATCGATCTGCTCGCACACCCGCGGCACGTCTGCCAGCATCCGCTCGTTCTCTGCCCGTTGGATCCTCTGGACCGTCTGGTACTGCGACGAGATGCTGTCGACGGTGGATGCGTGGCTGTGGGTCGTTTGCTCGGTTGCTTGTATGCGCGATTCTATTGACGAGAGCATCTCGGTCTGCGCCCTGCTCAGAGAGACGCTGGCCCACTGAGCAGCAAGCTCTAGATGTGCGGGAACACCTTGTGTATCTTTTGGCTTCCGGGATTCCATTTAATTATGTGCGAGAGTATCAATGTACCAAGGCTAATAGAAACGTGCGCCTTCTTCAAGTCACAATAGCAATGCTGCCTGTAGGTATGGGGCCAGATGCGTGTGCGTCGGATAAAGCGGGGCTAGATCAGGCTAGCATGCTTGATACAAAGCGCCTGGCTCGATGCGAATAGCCCGCATACTCGGTCGTCTCGAGGACATCTCTAATGGGCTGGTAATAATGCCTCTTCTTGCTGTTTGCCGATGCCAGCTGCGAGAAATTCGGGCAGACTATAGCAAGAAGCACACAGCACATAGCTAGCTCTGTGCTAATTTGCTGGCATCCATGCTGGATCTCCAAGGCTGCAAAGCTAGTACTCAGTCTGCCATACTTGCTGCAAACGTACTCGGGAAGATTATCCGTTGAAGTACTGCCAATTAATGGTGTCTGTTCGATCTTGTAGCAGACAAGATGCTCGAGAGATGAGCAAGACTGAAGAATACGAGCAATCTGAGAAAACTGAAGTGCGCTTTTCGGAACACAAAGTGCTCGCAGGCTCGTAAACGGCGAATCAGCAGCTATGCTATAAAGTAAATCTGACGTGTCGATGTTTGCATCCATCTCAAGATATCTCAGCGACGATGACGAGTGTGAGATAAACCTGAGCATTTCGGAACCCGTGTCAACCTCGTATGGTGAAATCGTTGAATTATAATCCTGCTCTTCCGTGACACATAGTCTAAAACGCTGTAGTCCGTAGAACCCTTTATATCCTGATTCTGACAGCAGCTTTGACTTGGCCAGAGTGGATCTGCAGGTTGTAATCTCTAGGTTCGTAACTGTCTGGTTTTGTTCGCCAAAAAGCTGCTGGTAAAGAAGTTCGTATGAGTTTCCGAGCACCAGCTTGTCGAGAGCAGGAAAGTGGCAAAAGTCGGATCCAACATCTTGCTTGGGTTGTCTAGCAGCAGTGGACCCCTTCAGTGAAATATCTTTGTAGCTGATGTAGCCGATTTCAAAGCTGGAGACCAGAGGATAGACTATAGGTGCACCGTGACTATCGTACTGGAGCCAGTCAATGTACGTACGATATAGACACTCAATCTTTAGGCTTCTTAGCGTATTGGCGCATTGACTGATAATACTGACGCACCAGCCATCTCTGAAGGCGTTGCTATATGTTAATGATGTTAGGCCAGTAATAGATGCGGTGTCAATATACGAAAACGCACTGTTTAACGGCCCGCAATCGAGCGAAACACCAAGTCCAGAAACCATAGCTGCCATTGCCGAGTTAGCCGGTAAAGAATGCGTATTAAATGACTTCCATCCGCTTCAGTCTGCAAGTCCCAGCTTAATAGATTTAACATTGGGCACCTTTGCTCGCGTAATCTGCAGAAAGTCTGCAATGTTGTTCATCTCAGTGCCGACATTGGCCTTGCTGTATTTGTAGCCTTTAGAAGCACCCATGTTGTCGATTTCTAACAGACATACAGAGCCAAGATCGTAGTCGGAAAATTCAGAGCTCTGCATCCATTTGATTATCCAACCAAGAGCCGCGGGCTTCCATCCTCCAAAGTTTATGGTTAGCGTATGAACTAATGAGCCAAGTGGATAATCAAGTGGCCTGAGATGTTGCCAGCCTCTGGGGAATTCAACTGTCGGGATGTCCGAGTTTCGGAACTTGATATACAGTGTATCGAACAATCGACCCATTGAAACAGCGCGCCAATTCTGTGAACAGTGGAGAAGCAACCACAAAATTCTAGTGTAGCAATTAGAAGACCTAAAGACAGTCTGGCAAACATCGAGGATTCGAGTTGCGATGCTCGGAGGAAGAGTCTGAAACGGCGACAGTATGGCGAGCCCTGACATGGCGCACAGGCAAAAAGATTAGGATGATCTGAAAATAATGTTGTTAGAAGAAAGTTAAGAGAAGATAAAGAAGGGCTGCGCATAAAAAGTCTCTGTTTGTTGGAGATTACACATCTGTGGTGATCAGCACATTACATAAATCGACGTAATCTGTTGAACTACATTTACTAATTACACGCTGGTTTGATCCGCCGATTAATATTTGTGTAAACAAAAAATAAATGATCATTGAAATCGACATATTAAAGCAAGCAATAGATGGTAAGCGCAAAGACCACATTTGTAATATTATCAATCGTGTTGTTTACAGTTGATGGCTAATCGACAATAGGCGCAATAACGTGCATATACCTCATGAATCGTGTGTCTCTAGGTCTTCAGTCAAATTTTCAGTGATCAGAATCATTAGCTTTTTAATATAAATATCTAGACGATGGGGCACTATGTGTCAAGTAGCATATACCGACCAAAAGCGCACTTCTCCTCACAGACTTTCCATCGACTATTCAACCAAGATGTTATTTAGCGACATCAACCGTGTATGGCCTAATCCTCGTCCTGCCACCCCGGATGATGACGTTGATGACTAGTTTAGTAGATGACAATTGCATTGTCTGTACTAGCGATTCAAGACATATTTCAACACTAAATCGATGACAGTAATATGTTATGCCTATACGAAATAAATACGAAAAATAAAAATAAACTATTGAGGGTTTGCCACCAAGTACTCGTCACGAGTAATACCATTGATTCTGAGATTCTGGAAACTGGGATATAGACTAACAAATACCAGCTGCTTAAAATAACGCAAAACCTCAGGGTTGACGTGGAGATCCCTCAGATGCTTAAGCATGTGAATAATAAACCTTATGACAAAGTCAAAAGACGTCGAGCGAGAACCGGCTGCGTAATATTGGATATTCAGATTCTCTAGTGGATGGTTAGAAAGCAGCAATAGGGTTAAAACTAATGCTCTCTTATTCCGTAGAAGATACGCCAGGTCGTAGATTCTATAGATGGTCAGTCTCGGGAGTACAAGTTCTTTAAGGATTGGCGCTTGACTCAGAAGAGTGATCAGCGAGTTAAAATCGAAGGCATCTCCAACTTTGAGATGCTTGAGTTTTGGCCAGGACAGCAGCATGGGGTTTAAAGGCTGGTCCATATTCTTCAGACTAAGGCTAGTCTTGACTGCCGTTGAGTCTTTTCCGTAGATGCAATTTAACATGCGATAAAGGTCTTGTATCTCGTCAGATTCAGTAGATGTAATAGCCAGCGACGCAGACTGAAGACAAGGCAGGGCTTCGAAATCAAATGCCTGCAGACCACCAAATGCACCGCTATATGTAAAACTGACGAGCTTTGGGCAAGATAATTTTGAGAGAAGCATCTGGCATAGAGGAGGGCAGCCTTTAATCTTTAGCTCCCTAAGCTCTGGCATCTCGATATTGCGATAGTTCAAGATCCGTGTGACATCGTCCATGTATTTGTGTTCTCTGCGGAACTGCTGAATTGTGGTATCGGTCGTCTGTCGTGAATTACCCGCGATTGCTGCAGGCTTATGTTCTGATAGCGGTTGGGGGCTTGCATAGGTCTTTGAATTGGGCCGAATATCCGCTGATACTGGCTTTGAAGCCTTTAGCTTGCGCATGTAGAGCCTTGCACCATCTGGCATACAAGCAAAAGAAAGCGAAAGCTCACTCAGTGATGAAAAGACAGTTTTTTCTTTGTCATGGGTGTAGGAAAAGCTTGCCCACCCAGCATTATACGGTATGGCACTCAGTTTTAGCCTGGTCAGATATTCGGTGCTAATCTCATAAAACGGGAGGAGACATTGTGTGCCAGTGCAGACCATTTCTAGGTCTGCAAGATTATTTGAAAGGCGTTGAATTCTAAACGGTATCTCAAAGTTGAGTCTAATCTGGACGCACTTTGATGTATATGTTTTGACAAGAACTGTGGCAAAAGTGCAGTCGATAGGATGGCTATTCTCGGCGACAATCTGCAATTTCGTGATACTTGGCAGACAAGACACAAAGTGGCCTGCAACATTAGCAAGTAGTTCGGGACTATGAGCTTTCTTTTTAAACCCATTTGATGGCCCATCTGAATATCTGAATTCAATACGGAGAACTCGCACGCTAGACCACTGTAGATGCCTGCCCATAGCAAGAAGCCGCATAGCCTCAGCTATATGCGCAACAGAGTACATTGGCGCATCTATAACAATATTTATCTCGGTGGCATATTGGAGGTAGCCGTACTCAATAAATAGGCCGGCATTCGTGTTCTTAGAAAATGTCTGGCGCACATTGCTGCAGTGCTCTAAAGACGTACTGGAAGAATTATCGTTTGTATCTGGACTGAAAAAACTGAGAAGGGATTGCGGGTCTATGCACGGCTTTGTGCACTCAACAAATACTTGCTTGAAAAGGGAAGGGTAGACAACGCTAAATAAATTGTAGTTGGTGCGGGCAAGGGATAGCGCCAATTTCCATGTATCCAGGCTTTTGAACGGCGGCTTGCATGCGAGAGTATAAATTCTCTTCAGAGAAGAGTCGTCAAGGTCAAATATCGGTACCATTTTAGCAGAATATAAAGATTGGGAGTGTAGATAAAAATGATTTATTGCGAAAAATAAAGAAATAAAGAAGAGATGAGATGAGAGAAAGTGTTTTGTCTATTTTAAAAGGATCTCTGCTCTGGTCAGGCAGCAGGGAAAAAGGGTGTCTGCTGGGCACTGCAAAGCTCGCATGATTTTTTATTGTGTGTATGGCAATGTTGGATTTCTCATCCTTCTTGTCTGTTCCATCGAATGTGCCGTGTGGATGCAGCAGAAAGATCTAAATTATTGACATTCTGAACGATTTAATCGTCTGATTATACGGCGCCTATATGAGGTTTCCTCCCACACTGCCCCCTTGTATCTCAACATTGGCCTCGCTTGGTCACTTAATATATTATATTTATATAGTTTAACAGGTCTGCCCAACAACTACGACACTGGAGTCTTCCCCAGTCTGGGGCTTTGAGGCCGGGACTCATCTGCCCACATTTGCGGCGGTGGTCTTGGCTACTGTCTGTGGTAAGCCTAGCGCCACCTCCAGAGCCTGACAGTCTAGGAATGTATATTCTATTTATTAATGAATATTATGAGCTTTAAATAACATTATAATCGTAAAAATGACAGATAAAAAATTGGCAGATATTGCAATTGATTCGTGCGTCTGAGTCGTGGGGGTATGCTATATTGTTTTGCCGTAGAGACAAACCGGATAAATATAAAACTGAAGTGTCTCGCATAACTGGCGTTCAGCGGACTCAAAGTAAAATCCAGCGGTTAGATACACACACTCGCCTGTTAAAGGGGGATGATAGATAGCAGATCCATCTGCATGCGTAATTAAAAAATCATTGATTAATGCATATATGTAAAGCTGATTTCCATTAAAGGAGCATGTCGTCACCTGGCGTGTGGACGTTTGTCTGGACCGCATTTGGACCGATCTAATTGAAGGATGCACCATTAAATAATTATCTGGACCGCACGTTTTGGGTAGAGTGCTGCGGACGCCACTTGTTTTCATTTTCCACCACAACAAACAAGCAGGCGCGATGAGCATCGCGCTTCCAACTTTTCTCTTTTCCTTCCAGCTCCAACAAATCGATTTTTGTCACTTTTTTATATAGGTAAAACGCCAATGTCTCCTTTGCCTTCTCGTTTCCAGCTGCTTCCTTGCACTATTTTCTGGGGAATATTCAGCTATCTTCCCTCATCTAGTTATCCAATGTCTACCGAAAAGGCTACTGTGTCAATAATGCACACATGCCATAGCTGGCGCA
>JANBOJ010000035.1:0-78561 GCA_027574685.1 Coemansia erecta | reverse complement strand
CGGAGTGGTCGTGGTGCGAGCAGAGTAGACCGGAGTGGTCGTGGTGCGAGCAGAGTAAACCGGGGTGGTCGTGGTGCGAGCAGAGTAGACCGGAGTGGTTGTCGTGCGTGCCGAGTAGACCGGAGTGGTTGTCGTGCGTGCCGAGTAGACCGGAGTGGTCGTGGTGCGAGCAGAGTAGACCGGAGTGGTCGTGGTGCGAGCAGAGTAAACCGGGGTGGTCGTGGTGCGAGCAGAGTAGACCGGAGTGGTTGTCGTGCGTGCCGAGTAGACCGGAGTGGTTGTCGTGCGTGCCGAGTAGACCGGAGTAGTTGTAGTACGCGCCGAGTAGACCGGGGTGGTCGTCGTGCGTGCAGAGTAGACTGGGGTGGTGGTAGTACGCGCCGAGTAGACCGGAGTGGTCGTGGTACGCACCGAGTAGACCGGCGTTGTTACAATGGTTGTTGCATAGTCACGAGGGGTAGTAGTGTAGTACCCGTTGCCTTTGGTAGTCGTCGTGACATGATAGCTTGCTGGCTTCGAGGTTGTGGTCGTGTAGTAAGACCCACCCTTCTTTGTTGTCGTCTTGTAATCATGACCGCCACCGTTATGATTTCCATTGCCGTGATTGCCATTGCCATATCCATGGTTGTCATTGCCCTTCCCATGGTCGTTGTTGCCATATCCATGGTTGTCGTGGTCATTGCCGTGGTTGTTGTTGCTTCCATAGCCATGGTCGTTTCCACCCTTGTCATAGTCTCGGCCATTACGACTACCACTGCCGTAATCGTTGCGGCCAGACCCCTGAGAACCATTGTCATGCTGGTTTCCGCCGCGGAGAGCTAGCTCAGGATTTGCGTCAGCGGCAGCATTGCGAACCGCCAATCCAGGAATTATGGCGACAGCGTACTGCGCGGCAGCAAGTACCACGACTGCGTGTGCAAAATAGATTCTCATCCTATATGCCCAAAACATTATATCGTTTGAAATGTTAGTATTGTATTCTTTGTTAAAAATCAAGCCCAGCACGTGGTTCGTTTTGGGGATATATGCGCATTTGAATTTATATTCTTTAGTGCGTAATCGTGTTGTCTGCTAACAATGTATCTGATATACATACCTTTAAAAATGCGAGATGAATATAACCACAAGCGGGTCGAATAATATTAAAGCTGTCGGTATAGACCACGTCAGCTGTGTAAATGGAACAAGATGTTTTATATAGAAATTATGTTTGCTGCGTATTAAAAAGCGTAATACCCTTGGTTGAAATGAAATAGGAAAAGATACCTGAAGAATGTCATAGATGTTTTCTGGCAATATGGCTTGTTCTTATACAAGATGGAATTTGCAGTATTTCTTCATAAATACACCTAGTTTCAATTGCGTACTCCCCCTTTAGTAGAGCAGAAGGTGTATGCATACTTTCAACGTTGTGACTCGGTGTTAGACCTGCATGTCGCGGTCGCATCATCATACAAGAGATGTATGTTGGCGTCTGCTGCGCCCGCATTTGCGCTCAACAATATTTCTCTCCCCCTTTTTCGGTTTGTTTTCTCTGCCATACACATAAGCTGCTGGTCTATTCCGTGAGAGCCGGCGGAAATATGATGTGCTTGCTGGCAAACACATTGGAAACAGATTCTCCGCTTTTCTACGTAATAATACAAAAAAGGCGATCTGCAGCCAGTGCCTAGGTCCAGGGTCTGTTGTCAATTTCGGACATAAAATGCGCAATCGCTCGAATATAACAGATGGCTGCTTCACGAAGGGTATATCGTTTTTTCCTTTGGCAATGCGTCAAGGGCCGATGGACGATGCGTGGCATGTCCTCTGGCCTTCAACAAAGAAATGCACAGAAATTGACCGTGGCGATCGCAAATGTTTTTCCAACCTGTTTGTATACAAACAGTAATTTCAAACTCGCAAGATAAACATTGAATCTGGTGCTGTTTTATTTAAATACAATTCATTTTTTGGTTGTCGATGCTGTTATTAATGATATTATTAGAAAATAAGCCGTGCTCTATTTATGGCTGTGTGCTACCTGATGACATTTGTTTACATATATTGTAAGCAAGCATTGTTATAGTTGGTACAGCCAAATCTTATTACAATTGTAATGACATACATCTTATTGGACTGGTGTTCAGATAGTCATTTTAAACATGAAATTATTTTACTGACTATAAACCGTCGTCATACTGTTTGCACAACGGCATGTTCCTACAAAAATCAACTGATAACCTGAACTGAACAAGTTCAGGACTGAAATATATCCGTCTCAATTTGCGCAGCACAAACAGAAATTTGTAGCAATTGCATTCAAATATGTGCCGTTGCATTTCTTGTGCTATCTCTTTTGTTCCCTTTTCCTCTCCCGCCATCCATTTTGAGAAGACGTGTATCGTACTAGGGAGTGAGAGGACTCAGAGCTATTCCTATTTTAAACTGGAATGCGGTCATTTTCCTGCTGCATATGCCTTGCAGCAGGCAGCCCGCATACCGATACGTTTCTGTACATTTTTTGTTTTCAGCTCACCATACAAAAAGGTCAGACAAAGAGTAAATGTAAGAGCATTGCACAATGAGACATTGTGCCGCTCACATTACTTGTGCTAGGTTTCTCCTCTTATCTTTGTATTCGTAGAAACAAAATGAGCAGGCAATCAATGGCTGAACCGTTGCCAAAGGGCTTGATTTTATTTGAAAATTTTATCTATGGTTGATGGAATTGAAGGAAACCTTGTATTCTATAGAATTCTGATTGTAAAGGCTCTGAGAATAAAAAGCAATGGACGATTCTCTGGTGCTCGTTGAGCAAGAAGATTAAAGAGGGTATAGTGCACGACAGGTAGGTCGTATGCACTGAGTAGCTGGAATCAAACCGGTTTTGGGCATCTCGTTGATAATATCCGGTTGGCCACTGTCCAATGCTGAGCAGAGAGAAAAAATCCTCGGAATTTCATGAATGCCTTGGAATCTGCGGGCTTTGCACACTGTCTTCGCTTGCAAAATATGCACAAAGGACAATATATGCAGGCTACCAGAGTGATTAGTCTCAGAATAGGGGCATCGGCTCCAATTTGGTAGTTCGTATGAACTTTTGTTTGCCTGGCTACACGTATGCTCACCTTGGTGCTATCTTTATTGCGTCTATATTGAGATGAAAGCAATTGGTCTAAAAATATCTTTTCTTGCGGCAAAAAGGTCGGAGCGGGCATAATCAACTCATTAGATGCATTGCAAGCATTCTACGCACAGCATTGTCTGCCCTGGGGCAACATAGGATCTGCAAAACTGCGGTAGAAGACAGAAGCGGCAGCTGGACATGGCAGACGCACGGGCAGATCACACGCAGGACGGTATGCACTGCCGGCATTCGTCTCCTCTAACAGGAAAGTCTGCCAACTCTTGCCAGTGTCAGGGCGTTAAAAAATTAAATAAACAAAAGATGTGCTGAGATTACAGAGTAAATGGAAACGTGGTTAACAGCCTAGGCCGGAATTGATGTCAAAAAGTGCTTCCTGATAATGTCATCGGCCATAAAGAAATGCGCCTTGCTCCCAACATGTTCTCGGTCGCACCAGAAAAAGCGGTCGGGACGGTTGCACCTCCTCGCCTGGTTGTAGATGCATGGGCTGTCGGGGTGTTTGAGGCCGTACTTGTAGTACTCTGACTGCATACGCCTGAGGAAACCATGCGAGTCGTATGTGCTAATTTCGACTGAAGGATCAGTCACCAGGCGGCTAGAGAGATCAAGGCTGTCAAACGGCATGCTCTTTTGTGGGCGACCGGTGCTCATTGGAGTATCAATTACAAGCAGCCTTCGCGCATTAATGCGTGGGTTGAGAATCAGGTCGTTGGCAGCCTGAACCAGTGCCTTGGCGGTAACTTCGCCTTCGCCCGACTGATCCTGAGCAGATGGCGGGTCGACAACAAGGATAAACAGCGTGGACAAGGAGCTCACAGTATCCTTCTCGGGCTTTGCCATTATATCATGTATCTGCTGATAGACAGGGACAGCCTGGCCGTTACCCAGAGGCGACTTGACCCGCACTGAGCGTCTGGATGTCAAAATGCGACGATCAACGATGGTTTTGTTCCTGATCGAATACCCGTGCGCATAGCTGACCAAGTCAGCGTTTAGAGCCTCGGCCAGATGATCGATCCAGAGATTGCCGCCGCAAAGCTTGGCTCGCTTTGTGTCATCCGTCTCTTTCCCAGCCGCACCAAACACGACTATCTCGCTAATCGGACGGCTGTGGTTTGTTGCCGCGCGAGGCAGGTCGCGGTGCGTCTTGGCAAACACCCGATCGCTTGTGTCACTGTGGATGCCTGAGAGAAGCAAAGAGAATGCCAGTGACAAGGTGGCAATGAGCGCCACAATGTAGTTCCTAGATATTATCAGGCGGCTTGAATAGATCGAATTGAGTGCGTACTTGGTGGTTATCATTGTTTGGAAGATGTTGGTGTGGTAAGCAGGAAGTTGGGCTATAAGCATTCTCATGTTACCCTTATACTCCAACTCTGAGATGCTGGGGGTGCATTCTCGCTGCCAAACTGCGCAATGGCAAAAGCAGTAACGCCCGTGATTAGTCGCAATCAAATCAAGAAAACCCTTACAAAAAGTGGTCCGTAAATGTTGCACAGCTGGAACTCTTCACTTTTATTCGTTTTTCTTAAATTTACACATGGCACAGGGAAAGGGCCTCAAGGGCAAATCGACAATTATCAAGTCAAAGAGCTCGACGGCGGCAGCTGCTGCCAAGAAGGGCAAGACACATGGAAGTGCAAGCGGCGCTCCTCTACGCAAGGGACGGGTCGTGAAGGCAACAAAGAAGGCCGGCCTGGCCAAGCACAACAAGTTGCAAAAGAAGCTGGTTGCCGGAATGACCGCTAGTCTTGAGCAGACAATGGCAGTCAAGGCCGGCGCCGTAGGCAAGCTGACAATCATGAAGGACGCGCAGGAGAAAGGAAAGGCGGTTCCAGTTAAGCGACGCAAGTATTAATTGATCAATAAATGACTAGGGTATAGAAACCGAAGACGTACTTTCAAGCTCGTTGTCGACATAGCCTCTGGGCTCAAACGACCGTGTGCTGTGGGCTGCAGAGGACGAGCGCGAGAGCACTTGTGGTCGCCGGCCTTCGGTAGGCAGATTAGTGGCTGACCGATACAGTCTGTGAGAGTCTAGATACGGCACGGACGTCGATGGCTCTTCTGTGTTTACCCCTGTAACGACGTATGCCGGGTCAACGGACTCGAGCCGCTGCTCAAGCCGCTGGTTCAAATGGAACTGCGCCTTAACCTGCACCCTAAGCGAGGCACGCTCGCCTTGGAGATGGGCCACAAGAGACCGGTGCTTCTCGTTCTCACTCAGCGCCTTTGCAAGCTGCCGCTTGTAGTCATCCTTGGACATCTCGATGGCCTGCTTCAGCCGGCCAAGCTGCTCAATCTCCTGGCGCATGCGCTCATTCTCTCGCTGCAGGTGTTCGCTGGCTTCCCGGAGCGACGCCAGGTCGTTTCCATATGCATCCAGTGTGCGTTTGCATGTGCGCAGTTCAGAGGAGCTCTGCTTGTACGACATGCGGTACTCGTCGACCTTGCGCGTCAGATCGCTAAACTTGTGTTCGCGCTCGTCGTATTTGGCACGCCATTCGGCAACCTCGCCAACAGCCTGTTTGAGGCTTCTGTCCAGCTTTTTGTGCTGTTCAACCAGCTGCCTGTACTCCTCGAGGGTGGTGTCGATCTGGCCCTGGCGCTGCTGTGCGTCGCGAAGCTTTTGCTGAAGCCTGTCTGACTCCTTTGCGTGTGCCTGGCGCGTGGATTCCAGCGACTCGGACAGCGAGTGAAGTCTCTGCTCAAGCTGCTGTATCTGCTTTTCGCGCGACTCTGCCAGCCTCTGGTATTCGGGCATCTTGTCCAACGACACCCGCAGACGCGCCGTTTCCGCTGAACTGCTGTCTCGGAGTTGATCCAGCTCCTGCCGCAGCGAAGATTCGGTCTTCTGCGCCTCCTGCTGCAGCCTCCGGTTCTCGGCATTGCCGCTTCTAAGCAGCTCTTGCAGCTGGTCGCGAGTCTGAGCGTAGAGCGACTTGATGTTGGCGCATTCAGAGCGTAGCCTCTCGAGTTCCGGAGACTGTGCGTGTGGATGCGGAGGCGCCGATAGGGGTGCCGAGAGAGACGGGGTAGTAGGCTGCGCGCCGGCGTTTTGCTGCTGCTCTGATAACCGCACGCGCTCATTTTCGGCAGCCACCCAGCGGCGGTGCAGCTCGTCCTTCTCCCGTGCAAACTGCTCCTTCTGCTCCTTGGCCTGCCTCTCTAGCGCCTCGTTTTGCTCGTGCATATACTCCATCTGGTCCTCCAGCCGCTCCTTCTCTGTGCTGTCGTCACCGATAGCGGAAGCGCGCTGGGGTTTCGATTTCTCAATCTGTGTATTCAGCCGTATGATTTCGAGATCGCGATCCTTGACATCCATCTCGGAAGCCTTCATCTCAGCTTTAGTCTGCGATAGCTTCGACTCCAGAATATCAATCTCCTCCTCGAGTGCTGTGATTCGCCGCGAGCTCAGTTCAACAAGGTCGATGACTGGGGCCGGGGGCATCTTGACATTGACTCTCGTCGAGCGCAGCAACGACTCGTCCAGCGGTCGGCTGACACTAAGTCGGGGCAGTCTCGCAATCGGGTCCTTCTGTGAAATAAGCTCCTCAAGTCGTTTCTGACACTCGTCCAGCTTACGTACGCTTTCTGCGCCCTCGGCTCTTAGGCACAGATTGGACATTCTCAAGTCGTCAATGGTTTTGTTCCACTTGTATGTCTCCCCACGGGCCTCACGCCTTATCTTGTCGGCCTCTCTTGTCAGCGTAAGTATCTCCGAGCGCAGACTGTTGTTCTCTGTGCGAAGTACATGCAGCTCGCCTCTGCTTTTCTCAACCGCTGCACGACTGACCCGTTCGTCACGCTCGAGTCTGGTATGATGCTTTTCGAGCTCCTTGACGCGGTCAAGCGCTGTCTGCATGTCCCGCAACAGCACGCTTACTAGCTCGCTCGCTTCCACAGGTAGCGGCTGCGAATAGCCGAGCAGGTAAAGCTGCCGCTGCAATTGCGGATGCTCGGACGAAATGCTCATTAAACAATCAAAAGTTAAAATGTAGAATTGCTAAAAAAAAAATTATATCTCAGCTAATGTAAACAACAAAAAACGAATAACAGCAAAACAAAAACATAAAGAAATAGGGAATCTCGGAATCAAGCCAGACAAGCCATTCCCCTATTTTATTCAGCCAAATCAAAACACTGCCGGCCAATCATTTCTGGACTACACGTTGGATACCTGCTCGCGCGAGTTTGACACATATTCGTCTGTCAGAGCAATGTGTCGGTCGAGATGTACAAGTCTGAAGCGCAGAGCCTCCGTCTGTGCAACCTGTACCTGGATGCGCTCTGACCACTGCTGCTCGATGGCAATCCGCTCGTTGGCCGAGAGAGCCGGGGCATTGGGCACCGATGACAGCGTCGCACAAACAGGCGCAAAACGCACAATCGAGCTGACATCTATGGGCGAGCCATCCTGCTGAACGACGGTAACCGAATCGTCATTCATTGACTCGATGAACTGAGCTAGGATTGTGGCAATCTCATTGACGTTGCTTATATGATTAGCAAGGGGATGGGCGTCGAATCCAATGGCCTTGGCCAGGGTTCCGAGACGCATGCTAGAGTAGATATTGCCCATGCGCTTGATAAACTGCGCAGGCATTCGCTGGACCATTAGGCCGGCCAGACCCGCGTTATTGTCGTTAGCGAGGTGGTTTTGGCTCGCCCTAATCTTGGACAGGGCCCGAGCCATCGACTTGGTACCTACAAAGTCATCTGCAATTTTAGAATATAAGGTAGCAGGACCCTCAATAGCTTTGACGTGTGTAGGCGCAAAGAAGGCGGGCAGTTTGACAGGCTTGCCGTCAAGCATAAGGTTGACAAGGGTCAGCTTTTTGAACGCCTCGAGCTGAATGCTGCTGGCAAACTTTCCGGGAATTGCAAAGGTCAGCATCCACTGCTTCTGGGCCATTCTCAGCGACGCATCGTCGGCTAGTGCCGCATATATCATCCCCGCATAGTAGCGGTACTGCATAAATGCCTGCGCGCGCGCTTCGCCGCTCTGCAGGCCAAACGAGGCAAACTCGACGTCAAGAATAGTGCGTACCACCCGTTCGTGTAGGGCACGTCTGCGTGCCAAGATACACAGGCGCAGGCACTCGATGTGCAGAGGCGTAAGGCGGATGCCCTTTGAGCTTCCGAGAGTCTGCTTCACAAAGCCTGCTTCCTGAGTATCGTCCCGCATTTGACTAACCATCTGGGCGTTCATCACATCGACCATATCAACGACAAGCCCGCACACATCCGGGATATCATTGTTCGACGTCGCCATATGGCCCAGAGCCCTAGCCAGCCTGTCGATCAGCTCGTGCACGCGCGCAACCTGCACCATCTGCACCGAGCCGTTGCAAATAGAGGCCAGTGCCTGCTTGGTCATCTCTATTTGCCTGCCGTGCAACGACAGCACCATCATATCGATGGTAATTTGGACATAGGCCAGAGGATTCTGCTGCGGATTCGCCCTTTCCAGCGCGCTGGCAAAAATGCCTTCGTTGAATTCGCGAATAGGTGTCTGCCAGTTACGGACAGCATTGGCGACTAACCCAGGCTTCTTTTCTGATGCAGAAAGCAGCTCGTCGTATGGAGATGAGGACCCAAAGATTGCCATGTTGAATTCGGTAGGAGTGAATGCTGAAGAAGAAACAAAGCCTGTCTCTTTTTTGACATCCCGCTGATGAGCATTTTGGTTGGCGCAGCCAGAGCTTTAAACGATCAAGCACTTTTTCGATTTTGCGCAATTTTTTTTCTTCGTCAAGTGGTCCTTTTTAGTATGAAAAATATTTGCATTCACTCTGAAATCTCTGTGAATCTGCCTGGGTTTCGCGTGCTGGGCACATGGGACACCACTCCTGAGAGCACAGGCGCAATTTCTGGCAAGCAGCGTGGCAGTCCAGCTCCGGCGCTGTGTATCGATGCCACTGAACGACGGGCTTACATTCTGGTCAGCGAGGAGAGCACAGATTCGGTTTACTTGGCTACAGTCGAGGCCGAAGGGAGGCATTTGCAGACACTCTGTATGCTTCCCGTTTCAGGCACTGATGCCCAGGTTGCGTGTATCCAGTTTCTAATGGAGAAGGAGAGCGTCTTCGTCGCACTGCGCTCGGGCGATATATTCTCGATCAGTGCAGGTAATGGGACGTGGGACATAGAGACAGTAGGCACAGTGGATTCTGGGATAGCTGGCTGTGCATGGAGCCCCGACGACGAGGTTCTGGCTGTAGTGACAGGCGAGGGACGGCTGTTGCTGATGACGCAAGAGTTTGATGTGCTAAACGAGTTTGCACTGACGCAGGATGAGCAGGGCGAAGTGCAGCATGTAGCCGTTGGCTGGGGTACCAAAGCGACGCAGTACCATGGCAAGGCTGGCAAAGCGGCAGCATTAGAAGACACAAAGATTGACACGGCAGGTCTGAGCGCTGATGATGACTTCCAGGTGCGCGTTTCGTGGCGCGGTGATGGCGACTTCTTTGCGGTGACATTGCTGGATCCTGCTGCTGGTCGCGAGATCCGCGTGTTTTCGCGTGAAGGCAAGCTCCACAGCGTTGGAGAGAAAATTGCGGCACTCGAGCATACCCTGGCGTGGAAGCCCTCTGGACGTCTGGTTGCTGCCACAGAGAAACAGAGCCATCGTCACGATGTTGTGTTTTACGAGCGCAATGGCCTGCGCCATGGTGATTTCACGCTCCGTGCCAGTACTCGTCGTGTCCTGGACCTTGCGTGGAACGCGGACTCGTCGGTACTTGCTGTGCTGGCCCTTGTAGATACCCGGGGAGATGGTACAGATCTGGAGCCATGTGTTGAACTCTGGTCTGACAAGAACTATCACTGGTATCTGAAGCAGGAGCTGCGGTCATCGTCATTTGGTGGGGACCTTATCAGCCACGTTGTCTGGGATCCCGAGGACTCGTTCTGTCTTCATGTTCTTGGCCAAACGGCCTATATGCAGGTACGTCTGCATATGGTCCCCGACGTGTCCCATGTTGCTGCAGATGACTCAAACTCTGCCGCATGTGTCGTTGATGGAGACAAGCTGCTATACACACCATTTGCAGTTGCAAACGTTCCTCCACCCATGGCTCTGCACACTCTAAGTACCGGCATACCTGCGACACATCTGGCGTTCTCGGCTTTTGGCAGTGGTAATGACTTTGCCGTGCTTCTTTCAGATCGCCGCACTGTCATTCTTCACGAATCCGCCTCAGCATCGAACGTCAGCCAGATGTCTGCTCCGGTGGAGAGGCTTCGTGTCATGATTTCGTCTGGATCCAATGTTCGGCAGATTTGCTGGCCTAAAAGAGACACGATTGTCGCCCTGGGGGGCGACTCCATCAGTGTACTTGATGTCGATACCGGAACTACAGAGTCATACCCGATTGCTGATCTGATGCTGGACACCTGCGACCTGACCACCCTAGTGACAGCACCTCATGCGGCTCTGGTGATTGTTCAGGACTCGCGAGGTCAGGTCTACTCGCTGGATGTGGACTCTGTCCCGATTGGATTGCAGCCTATTGTTCAGCTACCGGCACCATGTGTAGAGATAGATGCGGTTGCTGTGGATGGCATGCCGGTTGTTGTTGGAAGAACGGACCGGAACCAACTGTTTGCCAACAACCATTTGATTAGCTCTGTGTGCTCGTCATTCTACCTGCGTCGCGACATGCTAATATTTACGACCACGACGCATTTTGCACGCTTCGTGCCTGTTGATGGCGACATTCTGACTGCCACCCCGTCGGAGGATTCGAACTCTGCAGTTTCGAAATACGACGAGTCCCGCCGCCGAGTCGAGCGTGGCTCGACGATTGTGCTGGCGTCCCCGGTTGGCGAAAATGTCATTTTCCAGATGCCACGCGGAAACCTTGAGACAGTGCGCCCGCGCGCGCTGGTACTTGCTGTTGTGCGCCGAACGCTAGACGACCACAGATACCGCGAGGCCATGCTGAATTGCCGCGTGAACCGCATCGACATGAACATAATTTACGACCACAACCCGAAGGAGCTGATTAGCCGCATGGACGACTTTGTATTGCAAGTCAACGACCCTGATTTGCTTAATCTGTTTGTCTCGGGACTACGCGATGAGGACGTTACACGTACAATGTACACCGGTCTTAAGCCCCGCGACAGCGAAAGTTGGGTGCTACCGCCAACGACTACCGACACCGACGGCAAGGTCTCTCGTGTCTGTCGGGCCCTCCGCTCGGTGCTCCAGGCCGCCAATGATCCGAGATTTATGCAAACAATCTTGACCACGTTTGTCTGCCAGACGCCGCCCGATATTGCAGCCGCGCTGCAGTTGCTAGCACCCCTGTCTGCCGAGGAACGCGACTCTGCACTGACATATCTGCTCTTCCTCTCAGACGTCAATACCGTATATGACTCTGCACTCGGGCTGTACGATCTGACCTTGGCCCTGCTTGTCGCTCAGCGCAGCCAGCGCGACCCTCGGGAATATCTAGCTGCTCTCGGTGCTCTAAACGCCCTACCAAACGAGGAGTACCGTCGGTTCAAGATTGACTCGCAGCTCGGTAGAATGGAAAAGGCTCTCGGCCATCTGTGCACCGCTTATGAGCAGCTTGGATCCACTGACGATATGTGGGACGAGATGGTCGCATATGTCAAGGATACAGTCCAGTACCAAATTGCAATCAAACTTTTGATCAAGGACCAGCGTCGCTTCTGCGAGATGTGCGAGCTGTACGGTGACCACCAGGCCGAGGCAAATACGGGTGCGGGATGGAGCCAAGCTGCGGCCTCGTATACGCTAGCTGGGTCTTATTCCAAGGCGATATCAGCACACGTACAGGCCAAGGAATGGCGCTCTGCCATGTCTGCTGCCTGCAGTGCCGAATCAGGATGCAGTCCGCAAATGATCCATGATACTGCAACTCGTGCAAGCGCCGTGCTTGCCGATCACCACATGTTTATGGATGCGGCGATGGTTCTGCTCGAGTATACCGAAGAAGACGAGGATGCTGTTGCGCTTCTGGTCCGCGGAAGTCACTGGACTGAGGCGATTCGGAGTTCGCTCCTGCGCCAGCGTGCCGATCTTATCGAGACTACTGTCCAGCCCGGCATTATGCGCGCGTATGAGGCTCTGAGCGAGGACATTGACGAGATCCGCGATGCCCTGACGTCGAAGTGCAGCCGTCTGCGCGAAGTCCGTTCAAAACCTCTGGAGATGATTATTGAGCATCACGCTGCTCTTGCCGGCGGCTTGGGCGAGGGCACCGATGGCCCACTGCCTGATAACATCGATGTCATGTCCGACACCACATCGCTGGCCAGCAAGTTTAGTACATTCACCGGAACGGTGACCAATGCATCTTCGCGCATGACTGGGTCGACTGCTCGGCGTATCTCGAAGAACAAGCGCAAAGAGGAGCGCCGCAAGGTGCGCGGAAAGAAGGGCAGCATCTACGAGGAGTCATACCTAGTTGACTCGATTTCAAAGCTTGTCGACCGCGTGCGTGTCAACCAGGGAGCCGTCCGCGAGATAAACCTGGTGCTGGTTCGGTTTGGAAAACTCCAGATGGCCGCCGCGCTGCAGTCGTCGTTCGAAACTGTTGTTCAGCAGATTCTATCGCAGGCCGAGTTTGTCTTTGATCAGCAGCGCGTCCAGATGCGGCTAGGTGAAAGCGGAGTTCCAGAACCAGTTCCTCTGGAGACCAATGATTTCGGAATGCCTTCTCAGCCCAAACATCCCAAGCCAGTCCTGCCCACCTTTGAGTGGAAGATTGACGCCGTGACAATTTAGACTACTGTTTGTTTAGATTTATAGTTTAAGAAAAAATAAAGCTACAGGGCCATGCTGTTTACCAGTTGAGCAAAATGACTGGCAGAGTTCGAGAGGAGGTTCTGCGGAGTGTCAAACTCCACGACCTGACCTTTATCCATGACAATAATGCGGTCGCTATCCATAACAGTGTTTAGGCGGTGAGCAATAGTCAGCACAGTACACTCTGCAAACTCCCTTCGAATAACATATTGCATAATACTGTCGGTTTTTGCGTCCATGCTCGCCGTTGCCTCGTCTAGAATAACAATTTTGCGACGCCAGAGCAGAGCCCTACACAGACTAACTAGCTGGCGCTGGCCAATGCTAAAGTTGCTGCCTCCGTAGTCAACCCACTTGTTCAGTCCGACCCCCTCAATCCATGGACCCTTGTCAAAGTCGTCATCGAGACTGTCAATGTCATACAGATCTTCGCCCTCAGTCTCCTTGGAGACATAAGCTTCTGTCGGAGTATCGAGAAGGTGGTTTATCTGACCAGCGTGTATGGCTGACCACACTTGCTCGTCGGAATACTCGTGGGCCGGATCCAGATTGTCACGAATTGTCCCTTCAAACAGAACAGGGTCCTGGGGAATGACCGATATTTGGGTGCGTAGGTATTGAAGGTCGATTGTCGAGATGTCAACCCCGTCGATTTTGATATGTCCGCTTGCTGGCTCCACCATTCTCATGATCGCATATGTAAGCGATGACTTGCCAGCACCAGTGCGCCCAACAATGCCAATCTTCTCAAACCTCCTGGTTGAAAAACAAAGTTTCCTTATTGCCAAGTCCAGCTCGGGGCGATATCGCATGCTGTAGTTGTAAAACTCGATAATGCAAGAGTTCGGCCAATCTGTCAAAGGATACTTTGTGGTCTGCAATGTCTTCTGCTCGCACGGAAGCTCATTGGCATATATGTAAACTCGAGACAGTGATTTGAGAGGGTAATCCAGCTGTTTTCCAATACGCAAAAGATAAGTCGTATGGTCGAACAAGTCAGACAGCAGCATAATCGTAAGCTCAATCTCGCCGGATGGAATGTGCTGGAGCAGATAGAATCGCTGAATAAGCTTGTATGCCAGAACAGAGGACTTTATTGCCTCCTTGCAGACGACGATTAGCAGCTCATACGAGTTGTCAACTAGACCACGAGCATACTGCGAGCAGACAACAAGGGCATCGTTGCGATTCAGCCTTGCAAGAAATTGACCAGACATCTGATGAGCACGTATAATCAGTCGATTCAAGAGTATTGTCACAATTATCTTGCCCGAAGCATTAGAAATACGTGTCGAATCAAGTGCTTCCAGCCTGTTAGTCACCGAGGCATGTTGCCGGTATGCGACCCAGGCGACAGCTACCAATGGCAGACACAATGCAATCAGCCCTGGATTAATCCTCACAACATGTATAGCAGCCGATAGAGTTGCTAGACAGCCAAACATAATCTGACGGCAGAGCGCATTGGGTAATGTGTTGGATACCCGGTACCGATCGGAAGTAAACACGCCCAGAAGAGTCAGATACGAGAGTCTTTCGGAATATGGAAGTGGCATGGAGATGAATGACTCTGTAATATGGTATCGCAGCGTATCTGACACAGCGTTAGACCAAGTGGTCCTCTTAACCCAATCCTCAAATACAGCTACTATCTGTCGACAAACAGAGAGAAGCGAGCAGAAAATAAGATAGTTCCGAAGAGTTTGCTGTGCCAAATGGCCCTTGGCCTCGCTAGCATCCTCGAGGATTAGTTGTACCCGGACTGCCTCAATGCGGTGTATCATGTATGTGCACAGAGCCTGAGTACAGACAACAGCAAAGACCGAAACCACGCCGCTGATTTTGATAAACCACCACACACGCTTGATATGGAATGTCGGTTTGCTTAACTCTGGGTGGAGTGTAAATGTACCGCTATCACCTTGTACCAATCCTTTCGGCTCTGTTTCTTCTGCATCAATCTCAGCACCGTGTGTCGTAACATTAGGGTCATTTACGGGCGTAAAAGCTATAGCTACCTGTCGGGAGATGCTAGCATGACCGCCGTCTAGCGTAACCACTGTGTCTGCAAGTGTTAGCAGATGCTCAGCATGAGTGACCAGAATACGCGTTCTGTTACCAATAATACCGTCCAGAGCCAATACCCGCTCTACAATTTGCCGTTCTACCCTTGCATCGACAGCCGATAGCAGATCATCGAAAATATAGATGTCTGCCTGTAAATAAAGCGCTCTACAGATTGCACAGCCTTGTGTGTATGTTAGCGTGTAGCCGTTCTTAAAATAATTTTATGGCCTTTATAATTCTTACCTCGCCAAAGCCAGCCGCGCTTTTTGACCTCCAGATAGGTTAATTCCATTTTCGCCGATCTCTGTCAGGTCACCCGCTGGAAGCTGCCGTATGTCTTCAGTCAATGCGCTGGCCTCGATAACCCGTTCGAACAGTCTTTCGTCGTATGGCGCACCCATGACAACATTCTCGCGGAGAGTTTCGTTCATGATCCACGGCTTTTGACTGACATATCCAATCCTTCCGTCTATCCGACCTGTGCCTTTAGCTATAGGCATCTCGCCACAGAGCGCTTCCAGTAGTGATGACTTGCCACTTCCGACACGACCAACGACCATGACCAGCTCGCCACGTGATATTTGTAGTGACATTGGCTGTAGAGCAAACTTGTCGTCACCCCAGCTAAACCTACAGTCTCTGAGTTCTACCGCTATACACGATTCGTGTTGGTCGATTCTGTGCAAAATGTATCTCTGTGACTGTTTGCGGGTAAGTGCACGGAAAAACAAAGTGCTCTTGCTGAGGTCTGTGACGTTTTGGTATATCTCGGAGAGCCTGGCTGTAAAAGCTGTCAGTGAGGATATAGACCCGATTAGCAAATATACACCAGCATAGTCAAGCATCTTGGACGGGTCATCAAGAGCAGAAGTGAGTGTTAGAAGAGCAGCAATCTGAGAGATAGCACTACCAGCAACTTCTAGGGCAAGAGAAATGATCCGCCAAAGCAGTGGCGGATGATAGGTAGGTTTGTCAAACTGTCCTCTAATATCCCCGAATATGCGATCCCAAGCATAGAACTTGATTGTGCGCAGGTTCTGAGCAAGTCTGTGGAAACATTGCCAGAATTTTGGAGGTGAACGAACCCGTGAGCGTCGACGCAGACCACCAACGTGCAATTTTACTAGGCGTGACAGGACCTGTTGTGCTAGACAGACGAATACCGGAATAGCTACATGCCAGCCGACATAGCGTACAAGGATCCACAGGTTGACGGTTTCGCCTAGTGCAACGCTTGCCAAAGAAAGTATGGATGACAGTCTGTCGGCGAATTGGGATGCATGGAAGCCAATGTTCCACGACTCGTTTATGTCGTAGTGTGAATTGAGATACGATTCGAGCGCTTTTGCTTGAATTATTGACCTGACTCTGTCAATTAGTGCGGTTTGAAGCAAATCGAGGTAGCTGGAAACAGCATCCGCTAATGCCAGCGTCTGCCAAACAAGCAGATAGGGGATCAGCGACGAGAGCGAGACTGGGTCATTTCGGCTGGAGATGATCGAGATGACATTGAAAAAGAGCAGCTGTCTCACATGAACAGAGAGCTGAACAAGCGTCTTAGCAGAAGTAATTCCGGCAATTGACCGCCACTCTACTGAGAAAACATCCCGCAGTACAAAATATCTACAATGGAATAAAAATACACATATTAGTAACATCTGCGATCATATAAATAGGACATGCAGAAGTTATGTTTACCTTTCCATGCCGTCGAATCGTAAAAGTTTGCACCGCTCATGTAAAGCCTTTTCCAGCTTCACACATTCAGATGCGCTTGTAACAACCTCAGAATCTTTTCTAAACCCCCACATAATCTTGAATCCATCGACTGCACAGATCTCATAGATATGTTTGCGTACTGTGTGTATGATTCTGCCATTGATATAAGCTGAAACCTGGTACATATGGACTGTAGCTGCAAATGCTGATGGCACAAGAGATAGGCGTGCCGATACGAGCAGGTGAAGAGCGTGTACCGTGTGAAGGCAGAAGCACAATAGCTTCAGATATGTCGATTTGTACGTCCGGTTCGCCAGTGTCGAAATACAAAGCGTAGATGCCGAAACTAGAAAGAGAGTCGGAGATATGGCAGTTATCGCGGTGGCAGTTAAAGACAGGACATCGGATAACGCCGGTAAAGCGAGACCGTTTATGCTTTTTTGGAAAATAAAAATGCCAATGCCGGTGGCAACGGCTACAAAAACGTCTATCCAGGCTTCAACCATAGGCACTATTATTTCTAAAATCAAGATAAACCGGAAGAGACAAGAGAGAGAGAGAGAAAAGAGTGAAATCATTCATTAATGATACTCGGAAAAATAGAAATGCTTTAATCTGCAGCAGATGTAGATTTGGCCTTTGCCCTGGATTTTGCAGCAGCCTTGGATTTCTGGCGCAGCGATTCCATGTTTGGCGCGGTGACCTTGACCTTGCCCAGCATCTGCGCAATCATCTCGGGCTCGGGAACAACCTTCATCAGCTCCTTTTCGCGGTTGGCCAGAATCAGCTCAAGCTCAAGCCTTTCGGCCTCGACAGGGTCTGCAGAGTGCGTCGATCGCGGCCGATTTCCATCAGCAGCAGCTAGGGTCACGGTTTGGGCCATCTTGCATGCCTTGCCCTTCTTCATTGTACCCGGAACCAGCTTGACGCGGTACTTGTACGAGGCAAGGGCATTGTATGGCGCACATACGGGGATGGCTGAACTCAGGTTATCTCCTGGCAATGGCGCCCCTGTCAGCTTGTCTAGCGCATCGAGATGCTGGTCGGTGGGTATGTCCTGTGCGTCCTCGACATCTTCATCAGCATCGGCGCCAGCTGCGGGTGGTTCAGCTAGTTCCATCCCAGCCATATTAGCTACAATATCGCCGTTGCCACCAGCTGATGGTAGCAGCTGTGGTGATGGCGAAGAGGCAGTGGCAGGCTCTTTGGCGTCGGTATCAGTTGGGTCAGGCAATGTCGGCTTACTCTGGTCCAAAGCCTCATCAAGCTCGCGCTTGCCACCTGCACCCAGCAGCGCCATCCGCAATGCGCGATCCTCGTCATCCTGGTCGGCGTACTTTTCCTTCATCTTGCGCATTTTGCCCTTGCGACCACGCTTCTGCTGTTGTTGCTGTTGCTGTTGTTGCTTCTGCTGTACCATCTCGTATTTCTTCTCCTCTTCCAGCCGTCGCTGTTCCTGCTTGCTCAGTTTCCCCGGTGTCTGAGCAGAGGTGCTGACATCGCTTGGCAGCGAACCCGAGGGCTGCTGCTTCTGCTTGCGCTGGTCGCGACGTTGCTTGGCTGTAACATGACGCTTGCCTTCAGCACGGCCCTCGTTCCCCTTTTCGCCGAAACCTTGATCGTCGTCGTCCACAGCTGCAGCTCGCTCTACTTCCTCGAGATTGTACTTTTCCCGCGCGGCATCAAAGTCCACATCGGCAGGCTGGTCGGCAGAAGCGGCGGAGCGCAAGTTTTCCTCCATAATGGCTAGCCGCTGCTGTCTAGCGCTGGCATGCCTGGCGATGCTCTCGTCGTCAGCCAGGCGGAATGCAAACCCAAATCCATACGTGAGCTGAGTTGGTGGCAAAAAGTTCTTCTTGCCCCTGATCATAAAGCTGCCCGTGCCGAGGAACTCGCCTGTCGGTGCCGTCTTGCTGACCTGGTGCGCCTCGACCCACCAGGCAGAGGTTACAATCTTTGCGTCCCACGCACGCGACTGGCATACACTCATAATACCGGCCTGGAACAGCGTCGATGGCGGAATTTCCTTGGAGGGATCGCGGTTCTTGACGATGACCGAGGCAGCACCATGCATGTCCGCATGCACATAGGCATCGCCTGCGCGTAGATGCCGTTTGACCAGCAACTCGTTCTGGTGCATGTCGTGGCCGGCAAGCACCAGATAAGAGTCGGACGAAACAAACCAGGAGAACTTTTCGAACCAGAACGGCTTGCGCTGCTGGGTTACTGTGGCTGTCACCTTGGTTGCCTTTAGGTCTGCACGAATCTTCTGTTCGGCAGACTGCAGCGCCTGGGCAGATACCGCAATGGTCTTGGCATGCTTGACTCCAGCCTGGCGACGCGAGTTGTAGTAGCGCTGGGCATTGGCAAATGCAGACTGAAAGATGTCGACGTCGACATTAAGTGGTCCCGAAAACTCGCCCTCATCTTCATCGTCGTCCTCGTCGTCGCTATCGTACCAATCAGCAGGGTCGTCTAGAGTAAGCGTAATCTGGTTAGCTACCAGGTTGAAGCGGACAATCCGCTCGGCAACAGGGTTACCCTGGTCCTTCTGGTCAGCGACAAGCTCCTCCAGCTCCTTCCAGTCCATGCCTGCAGCCACGGCCTGCCTGATGATCAGGATCGCCTGGTCAACAAACTCGAGATTCATTTCGATGCGCCGTGCCTGCTCTTCGGTCTTCATGTGTGCCAGCTCAAGCGCTGCGACACGGCCTTCGTGTTCGCTCTTGATTGCATCCAGCTTGCGCTCAGCAGCCTGCTCCTGCTGATGGGCCTTGACCTTCAGCTTCTGTGCCTCAATATTTGAAAAGAACATATCTGCGGCGTCGGCAAAGGACTTGTACTCCTGATACTGCTTGTTCGCGTACTGGCCAAACAGCCATGGGCTAAAATCGTCGAACATCTTGTCGTCGTCGCCCTGGTAGGTGATGTACCCTGGATATACTGTATGGCCAAGCCTGACAACAATGTCGTAGGCCTCAGCATATGCCTTGAGCAGCGAATCAATTTGCGTCGACTCGCTACTGGTGAGATCGACTGCGGCCAGCGTTTTTTGCGAAGGGCTAATTTTGGCCTGGATGATGACATGCTCCGAGAGCGCAGGCCCGTATGCGCCAAGCGTTGCAAGTGTCCGCTTGATCGTGTCCTTCGGACTAGCCTTCCGCAGGCACTCGATAAGTTTGTCCCTGTCAACCATTTCGATATCCTGCGACCAGGTCATCCCGTATGTTCGTCCGACCGCAAACGACGTCTCGTCATCCAGGTTAACAACCCGAAGCAGCGCAAGAATTTTGTACTGGTGGTCAGTCAGAATAATGTTTCCCGAGGCATAGAACTCGCACACGATGTGGTAGGTTCCTTCAGCCTGTGCGCCTGCGGCCACCGCAAATTCAAAGTCCACGACTCGATCCATCCCGACCTGTCGGATCGCCGTGAGACGTCGCGACATCAGATGCTTACGTAGCTTCATACAGAAGCTCGACGGGACAACCGACTTGTCACGGACGTACTCGGTCGTGTGCAGGCGAATTCCAGACTCTATCAGCACAAGCTCTTTGACCTCAGGCTTGCTAAACCGTAGCAGGAACGTCTTTTGGTTCACATCATATATGCCCTGGAGTCGCAGCCCAACAAGGCGTTGCTGCAGTGCCGTAGTCATTGCACGCACATCGAGTGCCGAGAACCGCTGTTTCATTGGAGGTAGTGTTTAAAAAAATCTAAGAAATCTAAAGAAAATGTAAAAAGACGAAAGGGGGTTTTGTCGAAAAGAATTTCATCCTCTTTTTCTCGTGTTTTTCTGCTTTCTTTCTCTCTCTCTCTCTCGCTGCATTTCTCGTATATTATGAAGACCCCGATCGCAGACACACTGACACTAGACAATTCAGACAAGGAAGAGCAGTATGTTCATGCCGTATACAACGAGATCGCATCGCACTTTAGCGATACGCGCTTTAAGCCCTGGCCAGTGGTCGAGCGATACATGAACGCACTGCCGGCAGGAAGCGTTGGCGTCGACGTAGGCTGCGGAAACGGCAAATACCTTGGCCTGCGGACCGGCGACATCTTTATGGTGGGCACAGATCGGAGCGAGTCGCTAGTAGACATCTGCTCCGAGCGGAAGTTTGAATGCATGGTTAGCGATGGGCTTGATCTGCCATATAGAGACGGCGCTTTTGATTTTGCGATATCAATTGCAGTCATTCACCACTTTGCATCCCCAGAGCGCCGTCTGCAGGCCGTGCGCGAGCTAATACGGATAGTCCGTCCCGGAGGGTCTGTTCTGGTATTTGCCTGGGCATTGGAACAGAATGGCCGTCGCAAGTTTGATCCGAATATGCAGGACGTCCTGGTGCCGTGGGTCGTTCCTGGCTCAAGAAACAAGAGCGAAACGGTTAGCAGTGACGACACTGATGACAAGGTATATCATCGATACTACCATCTATTCAAGAAGGGCGAGCTAGCAGACCTGTTTGAGACAGCGGGTGGGTGTGAGATCTCAGAAGTGGGATATGACAAGGACAACTGGTACGTCATAGCGAGCAAGCAGTAGCATATTTTTTTAGAGCAATTGAATGTTTATAAAGTTCTTAAACGGCCTCGATGACGATTGCGACGCCCTGTCCACCGCCGGCACAGGCAGAGCCGACGGCGTAGCGACCACCGGTTTCCTTCAGGCGATGGGCGAGATGGCCCATGATTCTAGAGCCTGAGGCGCCCAGAGGGTGGCCGAGCGAGATTGCGCCTCCAGAAGCGTTGAGCTTGCTGGGATCGATATCGAGGGCCTTTGCGCAGGCAAGAACCTGGGCAGCAAAGGCCTCGTTGATTTCAATCAAGTCCATGTCGGCCAGGGAAAGACCAGCCTTTTCGACGGCGCCGCGGATAGCCTCGACGGGACCGATGCCCATGATTCCAGGATCAACACCCACGACGTGGTATGAGACGATCCGTGCAAGCGGCTTGACATCGTGCTTGGTGACAGCCGCTTCGCTGGCAACGATGACGGCGGAGGCGCCGTCGCTGATGCCCGAGGCGTTACCTGCGGTGACTACGCCGTCTTTCTTGAAAACGGGGCCGAGGCGGGCAAGGGCCTCGGTGGTGGTCTGGGGACGCGGGTGCTCATCGGCAGTCATCTGCTCGGTGGAGCGCTTGACCTTGATTTCAACCGGGGCGATTTCGCTGTTGAAGACGCCGGCGTCGTTGGCCTTGGCCCAGCGGCGCTGTGACTCGAGAGCAAAGCTGTCGCAGTCGTCGCGGGTGATGTCGTACTGCTCGGCCAGGCGCTCGGCGGTGATTGCCATGGGCACGACGCTGGGGTAGCGGTCCGAGAGGGCAGACATGAGCGAGTCCTCCATCTTGAGGTATTCGGGGCCAAACTTGGAGCCCCAGCGAACGTTGCGCAGGATGTAGGGGGCCTGGCTCATGCTTTCGGAGCCGCCGGTGACGACGATGTCGGAGTCGTTGGAGTTGATCTCCTGGACGGCGCAGATGATCGACTGGAAGCCGGACGTGCAGAGGCGGTTGACGGTATTTGCGGGGGTGGTGACCGGGAGGCCGGCGCGATGGCCGACATGGCGGGCGAGGTAGGGGGCGTCGGTGGAGGACTGCAGGACGTTGCCGAAGATGACAGACTGGCGAGGGCTGGATGTGGTGGCCATGTGGGACTGGAGGTTGGGCGGGAGGGCTGCGACGGCAGCCTTTGCGGCGATGCCACCAAGCTCGTTTGCAGTCAGATCCTTGAGCTTTCCGCCGAAGGCGCCAAAGGGAGTGCGTTTTGCGGCGATGATGAACGACTGGGTGGACATGGCAGGTGGTAGTAATAGATAAAGGCGAGGAGACAATGGAAGAAGAGAGGAGTGAGAGGGGGCCGTGAAGGGGAGAGATATGGAGCAGTAATGCTGCCCGGTGCCCCGTGCAGGGCAGCCAAATCGGGGGCGGGCAGAGTGGATCACATGCCTCCGCGCTAGCCATTTCACATGCTGGATGAGCAGATTACGGCCAGGGGTGGTGGATTGCGGCGGATTAGATCAGAGGGGTCGGCGGATGGACCGCGATGACGTCGTGTCGCTGTGCAGCGGGACTGGGGATGATCGTGATGGTTCGGCTTGATGGGCATCGGAGTGATTTGATGCGGGAGAGAGAGAGAGAGAGCTAGCTCAGCGTATGTATATAAGGGGAGGGGCGGGGGTGCGGAACTGCTGAAGGGACGGTAATCGACATATAGTGCTCGACTAAACGATGGCAAATAAACCGACCAGTGGACTGCCGGATCTGACCAAGTGCGTGAGCGACCCGTCGCGGAAGCAGGGGTTTGCGTGTCAGATGTGCGGGATGAAGGTGCAGGACGACGCGACGTACGTGAAGCACGTGCTTGACGGGACGTGCAAAAGGAGACAGGCGTAGCAGCAGCGGGGTGATGGACGCTGTGATGCTTCGGACTGATGGTCATCGGTGTGATCTGATTTTGAGGAGAGATTGGTGGAAGCAAGCGTGCCGTGCATATAAAGAGAGGATGGGATGGAGGGATGCTGGAGGCAGAATAATCGACATGTGCTGTCTGACCAAGGGATTGCAGATACAATGAATAGCGGACAGCCGGATCTGACAAGGTACCTGAGCAGACCATCGGACAAGCCGGGGTTTCTGTGCCAGCTGTGCGGGATGAGAGTGCAGGACGGCGCGACGCACCTGAAGCACATCATGGACGGGACGTGTCAAAAGAGGAAGTCGGATCAGCGGCTGGGGCTGTGGTGACGATGAGGCAATCGCGAAGGAAATGTGCGTGATTTAGCGTAGCGGAGTAGGTTTCTGGGAAATGCGAAAGGCACGCAGACGTGCTGGCGGCATCGACGGTTGCTTGTTTAAGGTGTGTTGATTTCTTTTACTACACTAGCTAATAAAATATAACTCGGTATGGCAGACCTGGCAAGCAAGACGGTGCTGGAAGAGGGGCGCGCAGTCGCAGAGACCAAGGCGGCGGGCGGATGGAGGGACTTTGTGGCCGGAAGGTGAGTGTGGATATGAGGGCTGTGCTGGTGCTGGTGCTGGTGCTGGTGCTGGCGATAACAAAGCGTGCTACTGACAGCGAATGCTGCGGTCTGGTGTAGCCTTGCGGGGGCGGCGCAGGTGGCGGTGGGGCACCCGCTGGACACGGTCAAGGTAGGTGCGGCACTGAAAGGCAGTGGCAGGTGTTGAGAGGGCAGGTGTTGAGAGGGCAGGTGTTGAGATGGCAGCGCTAACGGGTTGCACGGCAGCGTAGGTGCGCATGCAGACGCAGGGCGGGGCGGTGTTCCGCGGGCCAGTGGACTGCGTGGTGAAGACGGTGCGCAGCGAGGGCGTGGCGGGGCTGTACAAGGGCATGGCGTCGCCGCTGGTGGGCATTGCGGCGGTCAACTCGCTGCTGTTCTGGGCGTACTCGGCCGGCAAGCGGGCGCTGGTGGGGCCGGGCGGCGGCGAGGCAACGCTTGGGCAGGTGGCCGTGGCGGGGGCGTGGGCCGGGGCGGTCAACAGCGTGCTGGCGTCGCCGGTGGAGCTGGTCAAGGTGCGGCTGCAGACGCAGTACGGCGGGGCAGGCGCTGGCGCTGGCGCTGGCGCAAGCGGGCCGGTGGCGGTGGGCCGGGCGCTGGCGCGGCAGCACGGCGTGCGCGGCGTGATGTGGGGGTTCTGGGCCACGGTGGCGCGCGAGGTGCCGGCGTACGCGGCGTTCTACGCGGGCTTCGAGTTTGCCAAGCGGCGGCTGGCGCAGGCGCAGGGCCTGGCGCCGGGCCAGCCCGTCGGCGTGGCCGGGCTGGTGGCGGCCGGCGCCGTGGGCGGCGTGAGCTACTGGTCCGCCAGCTACCCGCTCGACGTCATCAAGAGCCGCGTGCAGAACGCCGCCCAGCCGCCGCGCGGCGCCGGGTACATTGCCGCGGCGGCGCGGCGCATCTACGCCGAGCAGGGCCTGCGCGGCTTCTTCCGCGGGTACTCGACGTCGGTGGTGCGCAGCATCCCGGCGGCCGGCGTGACGTTTGCGGTGTACGAGCTGGTGGCGGGGGCTCTGCAGCGCAGCTGAGGCGTAAATGCAGACTAGCCGCATTCATCGTAAAGAGCGCATTGCAGCTACGCTTGTGTCAATGCTATGCGATTGTCATCCAGGCACACCCGAGATACTTTGGCACCGCTTTGCGTTATTTAAACACGCTTTACTTCAATGACATTTCGCTTCTTGAAAGCACTTTACTTGTACGATGTTTCGCTTCTTGAAAGCAATATATTTGAACGACGCTTCGCGTCCTTTAAACCACTTTACATGTACGCCGCTTCGCGCCTCTAAAAAGTACTTTACCTTAACGGCGTTTCGCTTCTTGAAAACAATATATTTGAACGACGCTTCGCGTCCTTTAATAACACTTTACTTTAATGCCATTTCGCGTCCTTTAAACAAACTTTACATGAACGACGCTACGCTTCCTTTAAACACACTTTACTTGAACGACGCTTCGCGTCTTTTAAAAACACTCTACTTCTACGACGCTTCGCGTCTTTTAAAAACACTATCACCCCTTGCTAGGATCCACACCAGCGGGCGCCGGCGCACGGCCACCGGCAGGCGGCCCTCAAGCACCGCGCGCGGGCGCACCTCAACGCCCGCGTAGCCGTCCTGCACGGCGACGACGGCAAAGCCGTGGTCCAGGTGCGGCTGCGGGTCGGCGGTCAGCAGGTAGGCGAAGGCGGCGTAGTCTGCGCCGGGCGCCAGGCCCTCGGTCTTGGCGTAGCGCCAGCCGGGGCGCGTCTGCACGAAGCGCGTGACGCCGGTCATGGCGGCGTACGCGTCGATGTGCACGCTCACGTTGCGCGCGGGCTCGAGCGCGTGCAGCTGCGCCAGCGCGTGGCCGCCCGGGTAGTTGAGCGACGACGCGTACGCCATGGCGGCGGCGGCGCACAGCGACGCGAGGCACATGCAGCCGGCCAGGCGCCGCAGCCACGGCCGCAGCCGCGCGACGGCGCAGGCGGCGCACGCGTTGAGCACGGGCACGGCCGGCAGCACGAAGCGCCACTCCTTGTGCGCGTTGGCCGAGAACGCCGCCACCGACGCCGCCGTGGCGGCCAGCAGCAGGGCGGCGCGCCGGTCGCTGGCGCCGCCGGCCAGGGCGAGCGGCAGGCCGAGCGGCGCGATGCGCGGCAGCAGCCGCGTGACGTAGTGCAGCGGCGGCGCCGTGCCCCACTCGGCGCTGCGGCCGCGCACGACGTTGAACACGAAGGCGTGGGCCTCGGGCCACAGCCACGCGCGCCGCCACAGCGCCGAGTCGACGGCCGTGCTGAGCGCCGCCAGCGCCACGGCCGCGCCCGCCGCCACGCAGGCCGTGCGGCGCGTCAGCAGCTGCGGCGCGTGCACGGCGGCCATGGGCAGCGCAAAGGCGGCGGTGTCGAAGCGCAGCACCACGCAGGCCAGCGCCAGCAGCAGCAGCATGCGGCGGTAGCACGCCTGCCGCGCGGCCAGGCCGGCGTCGGCGCGCAGGCACTGCAGCCAGGCGGCCTGCGCGGCCAGCACGGGCACCAGCGCCAGCGTGTTGCTCAGCAGCCGCGACGCCCAGAACGCCGTGTGGAACTGGCTGACGCTGAGCGCGCCGTACCACCAGGCCGCGCGCCGCCCGAACACCGCGCCGACGCTGCGCCGCACGCCCGCGTTGGCCAGCGCCACGGCCAGGCCCACGGCCAGCCGCGCCGCCAGCTGCAGCGCCAGCCCGTGCGCGCGCCCCAGCGCCACGCGCGCCGGCCACGCCGCCGCGGCCACGGCCAGCGGCCCGACGAACGACCGCGGCACGGCGCCCGGGAACGCCACGTGGTCCCACGCGTCGACGCTGCGGCCCGCGAGCGCGTCGTGCACGGCCTGCATGTAGAAGCTCTCCTCGACCTTTGTGTACGGCGCCGCCAGGGCGTACGCCGCGACGACGGCGGCGAATGCGAAGTCCATGAGCGAATGCGAGTGGGGGGGGGGATAAGCTGATAGGGAGAGATTACAGAGTAACGATCAAAGCGTGGCACATGTGGATCGACTGCCGCCCCCACCCTTTTCTCCTTTTCAACACATCTGCCAATTCACTCGCCCCCATTCAGTCACACCCATCGCATCATGGACCACCGCAAGGAGGAGCTCGAGAAGAAGCGCGCCAAGCTGGCCGAGCTGCGGCGCCAGCGCGAGGAGCGCAAGCGCCAGGCGATGCAGACGCAGGACGCAGCGGTAGGTACAGCCCCACGGTGCTCCAGCAGCGAAACCGCGTCTCTCTCACAATGGTAATGTCCGCCCGTTGCTAATCACACCCTCAATAGCCGCGCCTCGACGCCATCGACATCAACGACCTGGTCAACTCGCTGGTCGGCGACCGCGCCCGCAGCGACAGCAATTCGACCAACGCAATGAACAGCCCCGACCTCTCGGCGCCGCTGTCGCGTGAGGCGTCCGCCGGCGGCCGCGAGCGCGCAGGGACCGCCGCCGACCTGGCCGCACGTGCCGCGTCGCCGCTGCAGATGCCCGGCGCCGACACGCAGCCGCCGCCGCCGCCGCCGCAGCGGGCGCCGCACGCGTTCAGCACCAGCGAGCTGGTGGTGTTCGACTTTGCGCCGCGCGAGCGCGTCATGTACAACAAGGAGGTGCAGACGGCCGACGCCGCGGCAGGCGCCGACTCTGACGCCGCGGCGCTGCTGACCGAGGCCGAGGTGGCGCGGCGCGTCGGCGAGCTGCGCGAGCGCGACGCGCGGGCGGCGCGTGCGCGCTCGGAGGACCGGCAGCGCCGCGACGCCGAGGCGGCCGAGCGCGACGCGCAGCGCGAGGCCGAGGCGCGGCGGCTGACCGACGCGCAGCGCGGCTCGATCCTCGGGTCGGCGGCGTTCGCCGGCTTCATCGACCGCGCGGCGCGCGTGGTCGAGCGCGCGCTGGACGTCGACTACGACGTCACCGTCGACTACGCGCGCGCCGCCGCCGACGCCGCCGCCGACGCGCGGCCGCAGCTGGCGCTGGTGGCCACGCTGGCCGACGAGCGCATGCGCGGCCGCGCCGTCATGGACATCGCCTGGTCGCCGCGCTTCCCCGAGCTGGTGGCCGTGGCGTACAGCCGCAACGCCGCCGCGCCCAACGAGCCCGACGGGCTGGTCGCCGTGTGGAACGCACGTGCGCGCTCGCGCCCCGAGTTTGTCTTCCACGCGCCGTCCGAGGTGCTGCAGGTGGCCTTCGCCGCCGCGGCCGCCGCCGACGCCGCGGCCGCCGCGTCTGCGCCCGCGGCCGACCCGCACCTGCTCGTCGGCGCCACGTACTCGGGCCAGCTGCTGCTGTGGGACATGCGCGCCAAGGCGCTGCCCGTGCTGCGCACGCCGCTGACGGCCGCCGGCCACACGCACCCGGTCTTCGCGCTCAGCGTCGTCGCGTCGGCCGCCGCGCCGCACGTCGTCAGCGTGTCGTCCGACGGGCTCGCCTGCACGTGGCAGCTCGACATGCTGGCCCAGCCGCACGACACGCTCGAGCTGGCCAACGCGGCGCACGCGCGCACCGACGAGGTGTCGGTCACGTGCATCGACTTTGCCGCCGACGAGGCCGCGGCCTTCGTGGTGGGCACGGCCGAGGGCGCGGCGTACGCCGTCAACCGCTACGACCGCGCCGGCTGCAAGGCCGGGCTCAACGCGCACGACGCGTACCGCGGCCACTCGGCGCCCATCAACGCGCTGCGCTTCCACCCGACCACGGCGGCCGGCGACTTTGCCGACCTGTTCCTGACGGCGTCGAGCGACTGGTCGGTGCGGCTGTGGCGCGCGCGGCCGCCGGCCAAGCCCGCGTCGCCGGCGCCGGCCGACATGCGCGCGCTGCACGTGTTCGACGCCTTCGACGACTACGTGTACGACGCGCGCTGGTCGCCCGTGCACCCGGCCGTGTTCGCGTCGGCCGACGCGTCGGGCCGCCTGGCGCTGTGGAACCTCAACGCCGACGTCGAGCTGCCCGCCCACGCCGCCCACGCGCCGCGCGCCCTGCACAAGCTGGCCTGGGACCGCCCCGGCCGCCGCATCGCCGCCGGCGGCGCCGACGGGCTGCTGTACCTGTACGACGTCGGCGACCTGGCCGCGCCGCGCGCCGACGACCACGCGCGCTTTGCACGGGTGGTGGGCGAGCTGGGCGCATAGCCCCTCCCTGTTGCCCTGCACGCTGCTCCATTCAGCACTTTAATTTCCTATTTGACTGTGTTCTTATTTAACCCACTCTGCCCTGCTATGCTCTACTCTACCCTGCTCCGACCCACTCTACCCTGCCCTGCGCCTGCCCGTCAGTACGGCCCTGGCCGGCCTCCGCCCCGCCCGCCGCGCGACGCGCCCCGGCCGCCTCGTCCGCCGCGGCCACTGCCGCCGCCCCGGCCCATGCCCATGCCGCCGCCGCCGCCGCCGCCGGCCGCCTTGCCGCGGCCCATGCCGATGCCGCGCGTCTTGGCGAAGCGGGGGTCCATGCGCTGGAACATCGGCGCGTTCTTGAGCATGTCGGGCACCACAAAGAAGCGCACGTTGGACCCGCGCACGTACACGTGCTTCAGATGCCGCGTGCGCCCGTCGCGCTCGGTCACCGTGATCTCGCGCATCTGCACGTTCATGTTGTCCTCCGTCTCCAGCAGCTGCCCGCGGTACAGCTGCCCCGTCTTGAGCTCCACGCTGATGATGTGCCCCTGCGCCTCGTGCAGCAGCTTGACTGGAACCCCGATCGACATGTCTGCGCTGGTGTGTTTATTTGATGAGTACGACGTGCGCTGTATAACGCCCATCCAGCCGCCGCCCGCGCGCCTGCAAAGTCTGTGCTGGGCATATGCGCCCCGCCCCGCCCCGCCGCCGCTATTGGGTCGCGCACGTGACTGATGGCCACAGGCTGCTGCCGTCTGCCGCTGCTTCCGGGAAAATGCCCTTCTGTCCGAGCCGCCTGCGCCCCATGGCCCGTCCCGATTCGGGCGCATGCATCCGGCCCGCTAGCACCCGCTTGCTGCAAGCGTCCAATCGCTGCTGCCGCTGCCGCTGCCGCTGCCGCCGCTGCTGCTCTTGCCGCCGCCGCTACTGCGCGCAGATGCTCCAGTAGCCTCCTTTTCTCTGGCGCTACTGCCAAACTAACTGTAACTGTAAATCCTGGGCACATTTGACTGCATCTCATATCTAACCCCCCAGCCATGTTGCTCGGCCAGCAGCCTCGTCTGCCGCCATACGCATACGCATACGCATACACGCACACGCACACACACACGCACAGTAATGCGCTCTCCGTCTTTTCTCACACTAACCCGCCCGGCCATCGCCCGCCACATCCCAACCCACTGCCCATGCTACTGCGCTGCTACGCCTGTCCGCCAGCAGCAGCAGCAGCAGCAACAACAACTCCCCCTCCGACTAATTTGCCTCTGCCCGAAACAGACCACTGCTCCGCCTGCCGTTTGGGGCCGAGGGACAAAACACTATTTCGCTGCGCTTCGCTCGGCCCACCATCGCCGTGCAGTTACAGCTTCTGCCCCAAGCCGACCACCGCCCACTCCTCTTTTGTCCTGGCCTCTATATAATCCCGCCCGCTTGCCCCCTTTGTCTGCTCCACTGCCTTTTTGGTTCCCAGTTCGCTTTGTCATTCCGTCCTGCTGTTTTCGCCTTGCAAGCCCAGCTTGTCGCTTTGTCTCTGGTTGTCTGAAATTGCACTGCCGATATATTATATAAACCTCTTGCCGTCCATTCTGCACCGAAACCCCCTCGTTCTCTCCCACCCTCTCTCTCTCTCTCTCTCCATCCACCAGCCCATTCTTTTCACGTTCCAAACTCTCTCAACCATTTCTGCATCCTCAGACGAACTCTCACACGCCAAAAGCTTCAAGACAAAAAAAAGGCAACCAGAACGGAACAACCATCCGCCATCTGCTCTTACGACTCCCGCCGATCACGCTGCCGTATCAATCTCACACCTAGCCATGCGCTTCTCGCTTATCTCGCTCCTTGTCATCATTGCCGCCGCTACGTCGTCGTTCGCTGCTCCTGTGCCCGCCGGCGGCAGAGACGACGGCGTCGCTCCCAACCGTGACTGGCCCGTCGCTGTTTCATAATCCCGCATCGACGCCCTTCTCCCCGTTGTACGCCAGCCGCTAAACATGACATGTGCCGTTTGGGACCCTTTTTTGCTAGCCGCGCCCCCCATTGTAGCTACTAGTATCAGCTGTTGCAGCCCATCTATACATCCCTTTCGCCGCCACCTCTCCTCCCAACCTGCCTCTTGTTTCATATGCCCAGTCTCGATATGCTCTAATTTCACTGTTTTGAACTCTGCCTTGGCATCCAAGCCATGCTGTTTTTTATATTTGGTTTATTTGAATATACACGCCCAATTTCTGTTTTATTTTGGCTGCGCCGCGCTCCCCATTGCCTGCATGTTCGACCGCTATCTTCTCCCCTGGCACAGACGCAAGACATTCGTGCTGCTGGGGCACGTAGGGCGCAAAGCCGCCGCATTGTTGTGCCATGAGAAGCCGACTGCTCGTTAAACATGTCATTTCAGCAAAATGCTTCCTATCAATTCTCCGACCCGGCTGTTTATGTTTATCGCAGTGCCACACGTTGCGCCCTCCCTCCCATCCCTGGAACTCTGCTCTGCTAACTTGCTTTAATTCGGCATTCGGGTGCGACCAATAGACATTGCGTGGCTTGGCCTTTCTCGGCACGAGCATCTGCCGTTCTGCGCAGCGATGCTGCCGTGCCACAGCCGCCTACTTCCGAGTTCTGAAAGCCCCCCTCCCTCCACTAGGCCACGCTCAGCATTTCCGAAACTTTGACCTGTTGAACATATACTCTTCGGCGCAAAAACACCCATATGGGCAAGACTCCCTTCTGCTCGTATGCCTAGATGATGTCGGGTTTCTAGCCGCGAGTCTCCTTGAGGTACAGGGCCTAAGCAAAGCGCAAGCATCTTCATGAGGCTTAGTCAGGCATCTGAACAAAACGGTCCGTCGGGTTGTCAAAACAAGCGAGCTGCACATAGGCTGTGCTGAAACGCACTGAAGCCTCTCTCTGCCAGACCGCAATGCCGGAATTTGCTGATCCATTGATCTGCTGATCTTCTGTGAACGCGTCTGTCTGATTTGGCGTTTTGACTCGATTCACGCTGTATTTTGCGCGTTTCGCGAAATGGGCACAGCTGCCCCCATTTATTTGGAGGATTGTGCGTTCTCAGTTTGTTTCTGCTTTAGCTTGACCCAGCTGACCAGAAAGCATCTTCCTTTCTCTTCTCTCTCACTGTTCTGCTTCACTATTATTTACCCATCTTCTTAAACGCCTTCTTTTCTCTCCCCGCGAAAACACAGGCCTTTATTCTAACCCCATTCGCATCTATCTTGCAGCACCAAGCCAAACATGAGCGTCGTTCAGATCACAAACGTCAACATCCTCGTGCCCGAGTCGCACTTTTTGGCTCCATACAAATTCGAAATCACATTTGAATGCTTGTCTCCTCTTGACGATGGTAAGTAGCACACACCACAATATTTGCAGCCACCAAAGCTAGCATAGCACTAACAGCATTGCTGTGCTTGCGATCAAACGTATAGACCTCGAGTTTAAGCTTATCTATGTCAGCTCTCCCAAGAACAAGAAGCTCGACCAGGAGCTTGACTCGCTCCTTGTTGGCCCTGTGCCCGTCGGTGTCAACAAGTTCGTCTTTGAAGCCGATGCCCCCAAGATCGACAAGATCCCCAAGGAGGATGTCATTGGCGTGACCGTCATTCTGCTGTCGTGCTCCTACAAGGACAAGGAGTTTGTCCGGATAGGCTACTACGTCGACAACATGTACAACACCGAGGAGCTCCAGGCGAATCCCCCAGAGGTCCCGATTCTCGACAAGATTTTCCGCAGAATTCTCACCGACAAGCCTCGCGTCACTCGCTTCCCGATCAACTGGGAAGACCCGCACAAGGTCGAGGAGCCCCCTGTGCAGAAGGCCGATGGCGATATGGACGAGGAGATGGAGGACGACACTGCCGATAAGGATGAGATTGCCAATGGCAGCGAGGATGACGAGGAGGACTCGGATTCCGACGACGAGGGGGAGGATGAGGACGCCAACGCCGAAATTGACCTGGCTATGATGGAGGAGCAAGACGAGGGCGTCGACGAGTCTGACGAGGAGAATGGCATCGACGAGGACGGCGACGAGGACATGGCTACTGATGACATGCCCAGCTCTAGCAGCGGCTTTGTCGGTTCTGCCGTTCCGCAGGCCGTCATTTCTGGCAGCGGTATGGAGGTCGAGTAGGTTTATTATTTTTCCCTCTGCGCAGCACAAATTTACGTGTTCAGATTTTTATTGTCATCAAAATTTATAAAGTTCTGGCATTGTGACTAGAGTTCGTCATGAGCAGCCTCGACTGGCTCTGTATGTTCATTGCCAATGTCAAGCTCAAAGCTGAACCGGCGCATGTTGTGTCCCTGATAGCAAGATTCGGCCCAGGCCAGCAGCTCCTCGCCAGAGAACGCGCCGCGATATGGTGCTGCGGCCCTTTTTGGCGGGCTGACCGCAACTGCTGAAGGCAAGTCGTCAGACAGCCCAAACATGCTGCGGATTTTGAGACCGCTCTCGCTAAGAGCATTGACCCATGCAACTCGGAACGGAGGACCGGTCTCTTCAGTGTCGGCTGCAGTATTTCCAGTGACCTCATCGTCCTCATCTTCCTCCTCCGAATGGGTGTTTGCCGCCTTTTTCACGCTGCTCAGCTTTTGGTTCTTGAGGACCAGCTCGAGCTCACCAATTGCCTGAGCATGCTCTAAGCGGGACTCTTCGTACTCTGGCTCCAGAGCAACAACACCAATAATACACAGAACAGGGACAGACGATGAGGTCGCATGGTTGACGCAGAGGCGCTCCAGGTCGGCTTGGCTGGCTATCTCGTCAACGCTGAGCGATGCTACTCGACTGGCTGGTTTCTGAGAATGGCTGACAGAACCCTTTGGCGTCTTTCCGGATGCGATGTTGCTAATAAACCGAACCAGCGGGACATATTTGGACTCGCCAGAGTATATTTCAAAAGCACTAGCGTCTCCGCTTGTTGGGAAGACAGCAATCGCCGGAAGCTCACTTATGCCCAGACTTTCGAGCGTATCTTGATCGGGGTTGGCAATATGAGCAAACTTCACTTTGCGGTCGAGATGCGCACTGACTCCCTTCCACAGCTCGCTGGCCTTGGTGCGCTCTGTCAGCAGAAGTGCCTTGGGAAGGCTTCCAGAGGCCACAAAGCTGTCGAGCTCATCCGAGCTAATCTTCTTGCTAAGGTTTGGAAGCAGCGAACGAGCAAATTTGGCCATTGCTGCCGCCTTGCGCTTGCCCTGGTAGTCGACCGACCGCCGGCTTCCTCTCTTGGTACGCTTTTCGGTGAACACCTTAAGTGTCGGGTACCCCTGTACGTTGTACTGTGCACATAGCCCGCGGTTCTTGTCTTCGTCGCAGTTGACGGCGTAGAATTTTGCGACGCCCTGTGCCTTGCTCGCAGCGCGTTCGTACTCTGGCTCCAGATTCTTGCAGTGCCCACACCAGGGGGCATAGAACTTTACAAAGGTTGGCTGCGACGTCTTGCTCACTATGCGCTCAAAGTTCGATGCGCCGAGCTGCTTGACCGCCGAGCCCGTGTCGTACATGCCCAGTACCGGACTGGCCGAAAGGACAACTGCTGCAACCAGTGACAGATATAGCGCTCTAATACCAGGCATTATGAGACCCTTGGTGTGTGTGTGTGTGTGTGTGTGTGTATACACCAACCAGTATTACGAAAAAATAACAGAAAGGTGTGGAAAGAATTCTGAAGTTGTTAAAGAAACGGTTGAAAAGAGAAGCAAATGCCTGAAAGAAATATGTGTGTGCCTTTCAGCCCAGTGCGGTGGAGCCACGTCATTGATGCGGCTCCTAGCTGCGTGCGACAGCATCAAATACAATCCGACTCAGCTCTTCGCCTTGGTACTCGAGTCCGGCAACAACGTGGTCTCCAGGCTCAACGGGGCCGACGCCTTTGGGAGTTCCGGTGAGCAACAAGTCGCCCTCCTCTAGGGTCATTATGCTGCTGACGTGCTCGATAAGCTGCGGGATCTGGAAGATCATTGCGTCGGTTATTCCGTTCTGCTTGATCTGACCAGCAACCTCAATCCACAGGCGAACCTTGTGCGGGTCTGCAATTTTTGCAGCAGGGATGAACTGCCCCACAGGCGTGAACGTGTCAAACCCCTTGGCTGCGGACCACGGAAGGCCCTTCTTCTTTGCCTCGTCCTGCAAGTTTCGCGCTGTGAGATCCAGGGCCAGCGCATAGCCCGCAATATGGTCAGCAGCGCTGGCAGCGCTAATGTCGCGCCCGGTCTTTCCAATGACAACACCGAGCTCGACTTCGTGGTGCACCACACAGCCCTGCGGGATCTCGATCTTTCCGGGCGAGAGCACATACGACGAAGTCGGCTTCAGGAAGAAGAACGGCGCTGTCGGAACAGCATTGCCCAGCTCCTTGGCGTGCTCGCTAAAGTTGCGTCCAATAGCTACAATCTTGCGCCCGGTCTGGGCAAATGTGCGAGCCGACATTATGGATTTTGCAGGAATTCAAATTAAAGCCTGAAGGTAAGTGTGAAATAATCGTTCCGTAACAATACGAAGAGTGTAAAAAATTGCTCACAGAAGTGAAGTGCGGTGATGCGCGAGATCAGGAACGCCCTCTCTGCTTTTTGCCTCCACGCACAGGTGTGCCTTGGTGGCCGTTGGCGCCGGCTTTCCTTTGGGCCTTAGTCGGGGTTGACGTCAAAGGCGTTAGCGCCGGCACTTCAAGAATCGGCACGTCCTTGTACGCCGACTGCTTGCGAAGGGCGGGCTTGAGGCTGGACATTGGGGTGGTAGAGACCTCTTCGGTGGAAGGCAGCATGGGCACCTGCTTGGAGAACCGCTTGACTGAGTTGCGCTCGAGTGCCCATGCTAAGCGTTTCTTGCTCGAGCTGCTAGCAGAGCCTATGATCCCGTTCCCGGGCTTGTTGGTAGGTGTCTTCTGAGGGGTCTCTAGCAACGCGGCGCCTTTTCTCTTAGCCGGCGTGCTGCCAGACAGACCATCGGCACCAGAAGGCGCGGGGGATGCGACCTTGTCCTTGACGACAATCTTTTTGAGGGCCTCGGCCAGCAGCGACTGATCACTGCTCCGTCTGCGCTTCGCGCCGTTGGTGGAGAGCGGGCTTGAGCTCGAGATCTTGCTCCTGACCACCCACTCGCCTTCAGGGTCTGCAGCAGAGCGTTTTGCAGCAGCCCTTGGTTGACTTTCAGCGGCCGGCGAGCCTCCAATGGGAATAAGCTCAGGGATCTCGTAAAGACTTTCCCCTACAACGTGAGCATCTGTGGGCACTGCTGCCGCATTATGACTGCCGGTCACCTTGTCCTTGCTCTTCTTCGCAGCCCGTGCGCCCTTCTTGCTCTTGGGGCGGCTATCGCTCTCGTCAATCGCATCGATGCCGGTGCGCTTCTCCATCTGGCGGATCTTGGCAACATCCTGCTGGAAACTGCGCCTCTCTTCGCTGGTCGCCTCGTTCTCAAGGGCATTGATGTCGATTTCGACGCTGTTGCCCCGGAGAATGCTGTTCTTGCGCTCCTTCTTCTTCTCCTTGCGCTCGACCGTCTTGAGCGCTCTCCTGCGCTTGTGTTTGTTGGCAACCTTGCGCGCCTCTGGACCAAGCGGCTCGCGGATAATCACATCACCCGCAAGCGGCACGTCGGTGCCCTCTTCAGGGAACGTGTCGCAGAGCATCTGGTACAGGGCAAACAATCGTTTGCGACCTAACGACCGCATACCATCCTCGCCCGCAACTGCAAAAACACGCTGCTTGACGGACGAAATGCTGTCAATCAAAAACTGCACCCGCTCGAGAGTCTCGTGCTCGATCTGGTTGTCGCGAAGAACGCTCTCATCCTCCGACGAGGACGCGTCTTCGTTGGACGTAGCCGCACGGTCTTCGGCCTGAGCGATCCGCACGACCATGTTCTCAAATACCGATTCCTGCACACGCGGCGGCAGAGTCTTGATCGACGAGGACCCGATAAACCGCATAAATGGCTCAAGGAGAGTCGCCACAGGTATTTTGGTAACTTCATCGCGGGGGCTGTCTGAGCTCTTCAGAACCTCTGTCGAAACCCTGACAAGCTCGTCCACAAAAACGTCGGCCACATGCAAGCGTGTGCTGTGGGGGACCTTTGGGTCGGACGGATTAATCGGAAACTGGGTATAAGCGTCGATGTAGTCGTGCACAAGCTTCTCGTCCCAGTCGCTCTGCTGCATCGAGCGAAGAGTAAAGAACACAACACGACGCATAAGCAGCAGGTACTTGTCGACGCGATGCTTGTCGATGTCATACCATTCGCGGCAGACTGTCTCCCAAAACGCACGCACAAACATGACCCTGTTTGCACCCTGGCAGCAGAGAACCATGTTGGCCAGTGCCCATGACAGCTCCTGCTGAACCAACGGCATGTCCGATAGCCAGAAGCAATAGAACAGCGCCTTCCACTGCCGCAGCATGTCCATGTACTCGAATTCGTCCTCGGTCGATAGTATTTTGCTCAGCTTCTCAACAGCGACGTCGCGAACATCCTTGTCGACATGCGCAAGCCTCTTGCCAAAGGCCAGCTCTGCATCAGACAGCTCTATCATATTTTCAAAAGGGTGTATTTGGCTGGGTGCAAAGACTACAAGATAATAATGGCTATTAGCTGAAGATGTAGAGGGGGGGACGTGTGGAAAACCAAGCGAAAGAGCTGCTCTCCAGCGGCAAACACGACCTTTTTTTCTGCTTAAAAAAACAATTTTTGGCCAGGCGATTCAGATTAGCGTGATCCGATTAGATACGCTGCGATTGCGGAATTCCACTATTGTAGCATTGATGCCAACCCGAGTTTCAAGAATGCTGCTTGTGCATCCAGCAGCCCTCAGAATCCCTCTTTCAAACTAGACGATTTATTTTCGTATACAAATTTGACGCAATGGCCACCAGCAACTCTCGGCACGTATCCAACACTAGATAGCGGGGGTATCCGTCCAGGCAGCAGATGCACAACACAGCAGCAAATGGAGATGGCAGGCGGATTGATTCGCAATGGATACGCTCAGCTTTGACGATGGATGCGTTACAGATGGTTTATACGGCAGCAGAGCTATTTCTAAAGCGGGCGTGTGTTAGATTCGGGATATGAGATTTGCATTCACGAAATCTCTATAATTGGAATCTGCATGCGTTTAGACGGGCAAACAAGCAGGTAGTTCTAGCCAGCACCACGAATGTGTAGCATTTGCATGTTCTAAGCACTGCGCTAGACCCGTGTTTGAGATTGTCTGCTTGCCTGTATAAGAATTCCAAACGCACACACGCACACCCAGCTCTCGCCCTCTGTTTACCCACACATTACGGTCCTTTCGTTCTGCTATTCTCCTTTTGACAGCAGCAATGACGATCGCGGGCATGTTATGCTGTGCTCTGCTGTGCTGTACTTACAACATGGACGGAACCACTACATATCTGACCGTATTTTGCATTCAGTGGCTCTAGGGTTCAGAAGCAATGGCTCGATCTGCCTCTCTCGACCTCTGCTGCTCCGATCTGCTGCGAGAGTCTAGGCTCTGTGCAAGCTAACCTGTGCCAGAATGCCGAATATATGTGCACGCAATGTACCGATATTTACACGCTTGCTTGCTAATCGCTTACTTCAGGTTTTTACATTTTTTGCACTACTGTAGTCTTTACAGCAAGGGTCGTTTCCTCGGCTTCAAGCGCGCCAAGCGTGCCCAGTACGAGAACGTTGCTCTGATCCAGCTTGAGAACGTCGTCACCAAGGAGGACACCGAGTTCTACGCTGGCAAGCGCGTTGCCTATGTCTACCGTGCTCCCACCAGCAAGAAGGGCACCAACGTCCGCTGCATCTGGGGCCGCATCACCCGCCCCCACGGCAACTCGGGCGTTGTCCGCGCCAGATTCCGCCACAACCTCCCTCCCAACGCCATGGGTTCGCAGGTCCGTGTCATGCTGTACCCCTCCAACATCTAAAAGGCCTGTTTTCACGCGCTTGCCGTTTTCCAGGGTGTAGTTTTTTTGCTTTGCAACATGAACAAGTATTTCCGTTTTAAACGAACATTAGAGCGTAATAGGTGTGTGTGTGTGTGTGTACATTTCATATTGATTACTCAAAGTGGTTACTCGGCCATAATCATGCTGCTGTCGGCAACACTGGCTGACCGCGCTGCCGCCTTGGCGTCATTCTTCCTTTTCAGCGCCAGTAGCGACTGCGGTCCGGCAATCGACGACGAAAGCGCCTTGCCGTTGTCTGTGGCCAAGCCAACTGCAGCTTCGGCCTCTTTCTGTGTGTATGCGGGTGCCTTGAGATCGCGGATTCTTCTCTTGTGCTCGCGGCCACGGCGATGCTCTGCGAGAGTCCGGTCGTCAATATAGTACTTTGCACATTCGATGCAGTAGTGCTGGCCAAGGCCAGGCAGATCCTCATCCTCAGGCTGAGCGAGCAGACGCTGCTTGTTCTCTGGAAGCAGGTCTGCCTCAATCTGGTCTAGATCCTTTGTGCGACGCTTCGTCTTGTACTTGTGGTGCAGCTCCTTGTTGTTGCAGTGCATGCGCTTGCGGCGGACACGGGTCATTGTCGAATGTATATGCGTAAAAGTATATATATAATTGGGATATGAAATAAGCAAGCAAGCGAGCGAGCTGAAAAGCGCCTTGAAAAGGAGAACTTTTTTTGCGCGTGGTGATCCTGTGCAATCCTCCGGATTATGCCTGATCAGTTCAGTAAAATATTTTAAGTGGACGGCCGGCCTAGTAATGGCGCGCGCCTCTCTTTTGCTTGATTTTCCTAATACCGTTTTATTGTACATTAAACATATTCTCAATTCTACAGAATGAGCGGCCAGATGCAGTTCAACAGCCAGTCTGGTGCACCAGGCTTTAAAGGCCCTGTCACACAGATGTCGTACCTGTGCGCCAGCTGCTCCAAGTCGAACGAGATTAAGCCGAAGGAGCCGATCCGCTGCCACGACTGCGGCCACCGGATTCTGTACAAGAAGCGGACTCCCAGAATGGTCCAGTTCGAGGCCCGTTAGACGATAACGACGGCGACTAGAGTGAGGGATGGGTCATGCGGGCTCTATATTTTTCTCTTGGCTTTATTGTACACGAGAGCATGCCGCTCAGCCATGGGGGGGTGCTTGTATGACCCATTTTCTATCGGAACTTTTTTCTATTTTTGAGAGGAAATACAATGGAGCTGTTGTTGATTTCCTATCGCATAGGAATTCTGTTTGGAAAACGTATGGCAACCATTGCAGCTGGCAACAAGCTATACGCTGAGACAGAAATCAGTAAATTGCATTTGTCATTTATTTATGATGATATTGTGGTAGAATGACATTTTCTCTTTGGATGCCATGTCCACATAAAACATTGGAGCATGTCGGCAGTTCCAAAAGTGGGAGACAGATGTATTGTTCTGCCAATGTTGATAGTTGTGGCTTTCTATGCCGACCAAACACCGATAACCGGCAAAAAGAAACGGACTCATCTTTTAAGGAGCTGGGGCAAAGGAAAGCGCAAAAGAGACGGAAATAAAGAGCGCCAAGGAGGCGGACAGCCAAAAGAAAACCTATTTTTACATCGAATTCCGCCATTCTATTTGGTTGGTTCTGTCGTATGCAGACACTCCTTCCATCTACTGCTTTAGCTTTCTCAAAACATTTTTCTCATACATCAATTTCTCGGCTTTTCTTTCTTTAAACGTTTGTTCGTATTCTTCGCTTTGCTATTCTTCTTATTTCTCGGCCTATTTATACAGCGTACCCTACATCATGCACCGCTTAGAGTGGGTCGGCACTAACGGCACGGCCAACGGCAGCACCACGTTCCAGACCGGCAGCGAGGACTGCTGGATTGAAATACACGGGAGCGACAACCTCGCATGGTACCAGTTTGACGCCCACAAGGTCGGGTGGATTATTGCCGGCGTCTTTGCCCTCGTTGCGACCATCATCTCGGCCGTCCACATATCCAGTCACCTGCGGCACTATACAGTGCCTCGCCAGCAGCGGCATATTGTGCGCATCATTCTTATAATCCCAATCTACAGCATCATCTCGTTCTTGAGCTATCGCTTCTACCGCGAAGCGCCATACTACACGGCCGTGCGCGATTGCTACGAGGCGTTTACAATCGCCGCATTCTACATGCTGCTGCTGCAGTACATTGGCGACTCGTCGGCAGAGCAGAAGCAGTCCATGCTCCGCGCACAGGGTCTCAAATGGGCATTCCCGTTCAACTGCATCCGGATGCGGCCAATTAGCGACCGCTCGTTTATCCTGCTCAAGTGGGGCATTCTGCAGTACGTGATAATCAGCCCTCTGAACACGCTGGTCACAATTATTGCTCACGCGAACGGCGTGTACTGCCCCGACAGCATGCGTCCCAAGTACGCGCATTTCTGGGTTGCTGTTATCGACTTTGTTTCGATTTCTGTGGCCATGTACGCGCTCATCTCGCTGTATCGCGTCATCAAGGACGACATCAAGGAGAACAAGCCGCTACTCAAGTTCATTGCCATCAAGGGAATTGTGTTTGTTACTTTCTGGGAGGGCTTTATCATCTCGTGGCTGGGCAGCAACAACATCCAGGTCATCAAGGGCACAAAGTACTGGTCCACGGATAACGTCGTTGAGGGGCTTACCGCGCTGATCATCTGTATCGAAATGGTCGTGTTTGCGGCGCTGTTCATCAAGGCGTTCCCCTACCAACAGTACAAGCGTCCGGCGGGCACCCACAGAACGCCCATGCGTCGCGCATTTGTCGACTCGCTCAACTTTGGCGACTTCTTCCTCGAGATCTGGTATCACCTCCGCTGGATGGTTGCACCGATCACCGGCCGCCACCCTGTTGAGCCCGATGTCGAGAAGGGCCGCTTCGGCAAGATGGACATCAACGGCGCTGCTCGCTTTGGAATCGACAAGCAGCAGGGCCTCTCTGTTAACGAGGACGTTGGTGACACGATTCCCCTTAACCAGACGACGTACGGCCAGTACCCATCCCCATCTCCGCCCGCAGCAGCATACGGAACGCCGGGCTCGATGGCCCAGCCCCAGCAAGCTCCGCCGGCGTATTACAGAGCGCCCTCAAACCTCCCACCACACACTGACTACCCACAGTGATAGCATTTATCTGCATAGTCAGTAACCAAACGCTTTTGTCATTCAGGCCATTATTATTGTGCAAGGAGAGGACGGTCCTCCGTGGTGCCGAGCCTCTATCGGCCTGATTGGGCAGAAAAGCGTGAGCAAACATCCGCTGGTTGCTGATCAAGGTGACCGACTGACCACCCCCGCCTGTCTGTGCATGTCGTGTGTGTCTGTGTGTCTGTGTGTCTGTGTGTGATCAAGACGGCCTTTCGCTCTCCTCTATCGCGCACCTGTTTTTATTACATTACCTTCTTTATTACGCAAATCGTTTTGTTTTTATTGCCTCTTTTATTGACCATTCCAAGCGCACGTTAATCTGTCAGTGCAATGTCAGCGTTGGCCACGTACTACCAGCAGCTAGTCGATCTCCCGCTTGCGCGAAGCGCCTGCGAGTCCATCGGCCTGACCAAGCTGACCTCCTACTGGCCGGCTATTATCATGTTTTCGATGCTGTTCCAGCTCCTACGTCTCTCGTCCAACACGCTTTCATCGCTGGTCTTTGGAGCAAAGTTTGACTCGCTAACTGCGCGGCAAAAGTACGACTGGGGCATCCGTGTCGTCTCGCAGGTCCATGCGATACTCGTCGTCATTCTCGCGGTCCCCATCTTCTTCGACAAGGAGCTGACTAACGACACCGTATACGGGTTCAGCGAATATGCCAGCCGCGTCTACACAATTGTTTGCGGGTAACGTATCCACCAAACGACACCTTGCTTGTGCCGTAAAGCGAGTTGCCTGCTGGCCTCATGCTGCAATCATGCTGGGCTGCACGTGCATCACATGATCTATTCGATGGTTTATTTGTATCTCAAGGTCCCTGCTATGATACGCGCATACTGCTAATCATGCCACCCAGTGTTCTCAGGCATTAATCCACAACTTGTGTAGGTACTTTCTGTGGGATATCTTTATCTCGATAAGCGACGTCAAGAAGCAGGGCGTGGGCTTTGTTGTGCACGGAGTAGCCTCGTTTGGCGTCTACATCCTTGCCTTCGGCCCCTCTCTCCAGTACTACGGTGCCTCTTTCATCATGTTTGAGGCCAGCACAATCTTCCTCAACATCAACTGGTGGCTTGACAAGCTTGGAATGACTGGCAGTCGACTACAGCTGTACAATGCAGTCACACTGCTGTCGCTGTATCTGGTCGTGCGGATTCTGTTTGGAACATACATGTCGTACCATCTGTTTGAAGACCTAAAGGCCAAGGGTACGCATACCCCGGTGGCTGTGTACTACTTCTACCGCATTGCCAACTCATCTGTTCTTCTGCTAAGCTACTACTGGTTCTACCTGCTGATTGCTGGTGCTATGAGACGCTTCTCTTCCAGAAAATCAGACAAGAAGACCATGTAGATTGCGGTGGCTAATATAACGCACGAGGATGCCAGAGTAACGGACCGGTCAACGAGCCATCTATAGAAAGTGGTGTTTGTGGTTACTTTTTTTTAATAACATGTGTTTTTCCTATTCAGCAACGCCAGTCACTGCTTTTATATAAATTTGAAGCTGCCGGCCTCGATATATACATGTATTGCATGATTCACCGTCGCCGTGCTACTTGTCTTGTTACTTGATCGATACGATGACCACTGATTGCTCGCCTAATAGAATATGCAGTGGTTTGCAGTAATTGGTGTACACCAAGCCTTGTTGCACCTATATGTATAGTGTATATATACACCACTCTTTGCAAAAATGTTGCTTTTACTACCATATATACGCCTCTATATCCTAGATTGCATGTTCATCTCTATGTATTTCAAGCTCCACAGTTTGCAAAGGATATCAGTCAAGAGGAATCATCGGTAGCAATACCTCTCGACCTGCCCTTTATTTGTTTGCTCGACCTTGCAATATCCTCTATTATTTTGTTCGTCGCGTGCCCTTATACAAAAAAATTAACAATGAACGCCGTCTACGATATCCTGGTCAACAACAACGCCTCGGTCAGCTTTTTCAACGCAGTTGGACTGCCCCGTCTCGCTCCATACTGGCCGCGTGTGTTTGTTTCGGCTGCGCTCTTTGAGCTTATATTCCGAATGGGCTATGTGCTTACCCCCGTCATGTTCCCGTCTACCTGGAGCCGCTTGAAGAAGGTTGAGAGATACAAGTGGTGCGTGCGGCTGGCTTCGAGTGCCCACGCAGTCTACATGGTTACCCGGGCGCTGGTTGTGATTGCCAATACAAAGCTCAGAAGCAACCCGCTTCATGGATATGACCCCGTTGCCGAATCAGCCTTTACTGTGACTGTCGGCTACTTTTTGTGGGATATCATTGACACGTACAAGCACATTGACATTGCTGGACTTGGATTTATGGCTCACGCAGTCATGGCATTTGGTGTCTACCTGCTCTCGTTCACTCCATTCCTCCAGTACTACGGTGCATGCTTTATGATGTTTGAGGTCAGCACACTGTTCCTTAACATCCACCTCGGACTAGAGGACCTTGGTCTCCAGGACGCGATCATGTACTTTATCAACGGCACGGCTCTCGTCTCAAGCTTTTTCTTTGCGCGCATCGTCTATGGAACCATTCTCTCAATCAACGTCTGGAAGAGTATCGCCAACTCCGATATCCCAATCAACCCATTTATCTCTGCCTTTGTAAAGCTGGCCAACCTGACGCTCATGGGTCTGAGCTACTACTGGTTCAGCGTCATCATTGTGACGGCAAAGCGTAATGCGCTCGACGCAGACCTGATCCGCGCACTCGACGAGATGGACGACAAAAAGAAGGAATAAAGTGTTGATCTAATTAAATCATTTATCGATTTATTTGATCATTTGGCTATCTTTGTCCGGCTGACGAGCCAAGCGTGCTCGTCTGCCTGCTGAACTCGATTTCAATTTATATAAACTTTAAGGCTACATTCAAAGAGAAGAGAAATAATCATGCCCGCTGGACCGTTCGGAGGATTTGTAGTGCCCAAGCCACAAATGGCGTACCGTGTTCTGTCAAAGACGCTAGGTGCGACAATGTGGTTCTGGATGATGTACCGCATGAAGGAGGACGGCGCCGTTGCATTTGTAAGTTGTTTCCCGCCACCGCTCTATGCTGGCACATTACATGTTGTCTGGCAGAGTAAACAGCACCAGCACTACTAATTTGGATATACATACATCATATAGGGCCTCCGTCACCCCTGGGACCACCACGGCGAGCACAGCGACCACGGACACAAGGAAGAGAGTAGTGACCACTAGCAGACCATGTATAGACACAGACCAACTGTATTCATTTCTCTCTATTACAAGCAAATATATGTTTTATTTTTAAAACGAAGCAGGTTGCCGTGTCAGACTATTGCTGCTTGGGCTTGGATGCTCCGTACTTGCTTCTGGCCGACATGCGGCCTTGCACGCCCTGCAGATCTAGCGCTCCACGTACAATGTGGTAGAGGACACCGGGGAGATCTGGAACACGCCCTCCGCGAACAAGAACGACGCTGTGCTCCTGCAGATTGTGTCCTTCGCCGGGAATGTATGCAATGACTGTCTTGCCGTTTGTAAGCCTGACGCGTGCAACCTTACGCACAGCAGAGTTGGGCTTCTTGGGCTTTGTCGTGTACACCTTGACACAGACGCCCTTGCGCTGCGGGCACTTATCCAGAGCGGGTGCTTTGCTGGCGGGTTTGCTCCTCTTGCGCATGCCACGCATGATCTGGTTCAAAGTCGCCATATTCGCTCTCTGCAAAGCAGCGACTGGGGCAGCCGAAATAATAGGCGTCCTGCTCTTGCTTAGATGCGATATAGCTGGAATCCTCGCTGTTCCTGTAGCAGCAAGCGACGGGCCGCTGATTCGCAGGCTACGGAAGGCCGAAAGTGCTGCAAACATTTGCGATTTGTGAGAAATTAAGCGAGTCTAAAATGAACAAAGAAGACTTGAAAAACCCGACGAGCCCGATCCACGATAAAGCTCAGATTATATCGTGATTTAATTCTGGTAATAATGTATTTGCGGTTTCGTCTGCATGACTCATCGGTGATTTTATTTCCCTTACAAAAAATTTTAAAGTATTTTCTTCCTTGTCTGAAATGGCACCTTCAGCGGACGTCTGCAAGCTCTCTTCTGGACCTGATAGCCAGTTGTTACCGGCCGGCGTCTCGGAGCATGGTCACATCGAAGGTGACGGCAGCATCGTCTCGGCAAGGCGGCAGAACAGCACCACAGTCATCGAGCCAACGATCGGCTCGTTCTTTTTACCAGCAGAGTTGCCGGACGTCCTAACAAACCTGGGTATTGACATTGATACCAAGCATGCAGAGGTGACTCTTCAGTACTCTGTCCACATGTGCCCACGGCGGATGAGGCGCGAGATGCGGCTTGTCTTTCCATGCGTTGCAGACCGAGAAAGCGAACTCGTTATAATCCCGACGTTCCAGAAAACAAAGTCATCAATGATCAGCTACGGTGCCGATACTCAGACAGAAAAGGACGACAAGCTGCAGCTCTTCTACCGCTGGGGTGGCGAGCTAGTATCGCGTCTTCAGCAAAAGGGGTTCTGGGCCGATGTAACCGATCCAATGTCCGGAATGGCGCTGTTTAGTACAAGCGGACCGTCATTGTATCCAGATGTCGAGGGTGCGGAGATTCTTCTGAGATACAAGCCATTTAACCTTGGGAGCTGCTTTGTTTTGTCGCATCCTCACTGGGGGACGAGCATATACCCGGCCTCTGCATTTACACTGGCGCCGTCTGAGATTGTAGTGCAGACTCTGGAAGAGATGCGGATATGTTTGTCAGACATACATGCTGGCTCGTCATTACCGTCGTTATGAGTGCGACAACTCGAATAGACCGGCTATTTCCGTGCGTGGCTTAATTACAATATGGCTTATGTATATTTGAACATGTCAATGCAAATGTGGCTACGGCTTCAGCTGCTCGTTTGATACGACCTTTATCTGGAACGTGCACTGCGGAAGACCCAGCGTCTCAGCAATAACAACGGTGCTGACGCCAAAGCTGTCAAGAATCCCTCGAATAATACCACACGGAAGCCAGATATATGGCTGCGCTCTTCTGGCGGCAGCAGCACCGCCGTTGTTTCCCGACATTCGCAAGAACCACTTGAACTTGTTATCCTGCAGTACATAGACGCCTCTGTGATTTGTCTTTAGGTTATCCACCTGTCTGTTGAACAGCAAAAGCCAAATGTCCTTGCAGACAAACTTGACAATATCCAGAGTGTCAGTTAGACGTCTGTTAAGCGGCGCAAAGCGCTCTGCCAGCCTTTTGCCTACGCGAAACCCGACCATCTCGAGCTTTATACAGACCTGCTCCATCAGCTCCTCGTCGTCGGGCAGCTCCGTCCATCCGGACGCCAATGTCGAGTCGTCGGCAGCACCAGCTTTATCCTGGCTATCCTTGCGTTCTGTCTCTTCCGAGTCCAACCCAAGCTCCAGCCTTTCGGATGCCTGCTTCGCGCTGAGCGCGGAGTCTATAAGTGTGCTGACAAGCTCTGGAAGCAGGAATTCCAGTGCGCTGTTGTTAATCTGCCTACTTTCCATCGAACCCCTGCCATTTATCGATAGTGCCGACATGAGCTGAGTGACCGTCGATGCCTGTCCCGAATTAGATGTGTTCATTTCAAGATGCTGTCACGAAAATATAGGTGAGGAGAGAAACAAAGTCGATTTATTTCCCTTCCCGTGGATCAATCACCAAATAATCGTCGATTTTTGGCGCGTACTCTGAAGCCGATGGCTTTTCAGCGCTGTTATGGAATACGAGCTTGTGCGAAAGCCAGCCTCCATCATTGTGCTCTCTTGAAGAGCCGCTTCCAAGGTCGCGATAGCTGTTAGGCTCGTTGGGCTGGCAGGATTTGCAGTCGAATACGCCGTGTAGACTACATGTTTGTTTGCCCTTTTCGCTAGACTTTGGGTGCTGTTGCTCTGGTCTCTTTGTCTTGCGGATCTTGGCCTGAAAGTTATTGAGGCGTGCAAATAGGTCGTCTTCATTCTTCCTGCTGCGCTTGTGCGATGAGGCAGATCGATCCTCCTTGCTGACTCTGTAGCGTGACAGCATACCCGCCAGAGACCCACCTTTCGCCTCATCTCGAGGTTTGCTCTGAGTTGTATCTTTCAAGCCACCTGCCTCTTGCCTTGACTCCGAGCCTGTTTTGCGCTCAGACAGCTTTCGGATATCCTCTTCAGCTTGCTTTATCTGGTCACTGACAGTGTTGCTTGCATAAGGGCGGTGTGGCAACTCTGGACCCGTTATTGTCTCTGTAGCGTTCCGATCCGCAGTGGCGGTGGTAGTTTCTGAACCATCTGCTCCAGGCTTTTGCGCAGTCGATCCAGATAAATCGTCGGTATTTTTGCTAAGCGTCGGGTCAGATTCTAGTAGATCGTGGCTGCTCTTCATGAATGATCGGCTCGCTGCCTGTTTACCTGGGGCTTCAGCAAAGTTCCCGACAGCAAAATCGTCGTCGTCGTCGTCGGCTGCAAATGACAAAAGTTTTTTGCTGTTAATGACCCTGATCTTTTTCTTCTTCTTCTTGGCCGCCGGTATAGCTGCTAGTGTTTCGGTATGTGTAGACTCCGCTGGCAGTGCTTTGCGCGGCTGTGCGCGAAGTACAATTTCGGGAAACGGGTTATCGAGGACTCGGATCGCCTTTATCGATCTAGGGGCCGTCGGCCTCTCGGTCTCTTTGTCGATTTCGCCCTCTCCTAGCTTTAGAGCTGTAAACAGGCTGTTACCAACGACTGTTCCAAATATAGTGTGCTTCTTGTTTAGCTCTGGCGTCGGCGCAAGAGTTATAAAGAATTGGCTGCCGTTATCATTGGGTCCTGCATTTGCCATGGCCAAGATCCCCCTTCGCGTAAACCTGAGTCGAGAGTGGAATTCGTCAGCAAACGGGGCGCCATAAACCGACTCTCCGCCTTCACCAGTGCCGGTAGGATCGCCGCCCTGAACGATCCACCCGGGAACAACACGGTGGAATATAGTGGTGTTGTAATAGCCTTCAAGGCATAGCTGGACAAAGTTCCTGCATGCCTTTGGTGCCTCCTTAGACCAGAGCTCTATCTCTATATCGCCTGCCGTCGTTTCCAGTATCACTTTCCCGCTGGTCGGCGGCTCGCTAACATATATGCTTGACATTACAACAGATCACAAGACGAAACCACAGAAACACCCAACAGCAAGCCTCAAGCCCCACGCCCAGGACTGCGCACGGATGTTTAGACAAGGGAGCAAAGAAAGCGTCAGTTCTAGGCACTGCACGTGATTGCCCCCAACGTGTGGCATAAAAATTTTATGAGCTGCTCGCTCCTTCAGACCCGCCCTCTTGTCTCTACTTTTCTCGGCAAAATACACATATACTATATACTCGATGAAGAATACATCCAGAGCAGCGCCGCCTACAGGCACTACAGCCGATCTTTCAAAGGTCAAGAAACAGAAGCCAAATTCCAAGACGCAGAACAAGTTGCGAATGGTCAAAGAGCTGCTAGCAGCAAAACGGAGCAAAGAGCTAGACACGGTCAAACAGGGCGGTAACAGTAGCAGCGCAAACTCGGTACATCAGAAGCCGTTAGCCAGCAGCAGACCAACGGTCAATGCCCGGTCTCAGAATGGAAAAACGAAGTCTTCCCCCGGCCTAAGCAAGCTTCAACAGAAGATGCAGCAGAAGCTCAAGGGTGCCCGCTTCCGGTGGATCAACGAGGCGCTGTACACAACGACAGGCGACAAAGCCTTTGAGATGGTACAGAACGATCCCCGCATCTTTGAAGAGTACCACCAAGGGTTTTCTGCGCAGGTGGAGAAATGGCCAGTCAATCCAGTCGATGTGTTTATAAAACAGCTTCAGCAGAGAGACCGGCTTGTCGTGGCCGACATGGGATGTGGCGAGGCAAAGCTTGCGGCGACGGTTGGTAATCAACACACGGTACACTCGTTTGATCTGGTCGCATACAACAACCTTATAACGCCCTGTAACATCGCCGACGTGCCGCTTGCGGATGCGGCGGCAGACATGGTTATCTTCTGCTTGGCGCTAATGGGGACTGACTTTATCAAGTTCATTCGCGAGGCAAATCGCATTCTGCGCCAAGGGGGCGAACTCAAGATTGCAGAGGTCGTCAGTCGCATAACCGACGTTGCTGCCTTTGTATCCGAGCTCGAGACGCAGGGCTTTAAGCTTAAGCACAAGGACACAGCCAACAAAATGTTCATTATGCTCGACTTTATCAAGATCGGGCCATTCTCCGAGAGCAGCAGCAAAAGCAGCAACCCTGAGCTACTCAAGCCGTGCATTTATAAAAGGCGGTGATGTGAAACGCCCCGTTTTTTTTTCTCACTCTCACTCTCTATCTTTTTTCCCGCTAATAAAAGTCAGCAGACAGGCAGACAATGACAAAAGCATTAAGCCAAATTCGCTCGATTTGCAAGACCATATGTCGCATTGGCGCAGGCAGCTGGCAAAGGACGTATGCTACATCAAACGGCGAACGCCTACCGCAGCTGTATCGTGCGGAGAGAGCCGTGATATTCCCAGGACAGGGATCTCAGTATATCGGCATGGGCAAGGACCTCTCGGAGCGCTATGTAGCCGCGAGGCATGTCTTTGAAGAAGTGGACGATGTGCTTGGCATAAAGCTGAGTGAAACGATGTTTACAGGCAACCCACAGGAGCTAATGCTAACCAAAAACGCCCAGCCGGCTATCGTGGCTGTATCCGTGGCTGGCCTACGGGTGCTTGAGCACGGAACAGGAATGCGCGCTTCGGATATATATTCGTTTGCGATGGGCCATTCCGTTGGTGAATACTCTGCGCTTATCGCAGCAAATGTGATATCGCTGGCCGACGGAATTCGCCTAGTCCGGACTCGTGGCGAGGCCATGCAGGACGCGGTCAAGGAGCGCAACTATGCAATGTCAGCGTGTATTCTACGAAAGTCCAGAATGGTGGACGTGATTGCAGATGTTGATAGAGTGCAACAGGAGCTGTCCCGCGAGAATAGCGACAATGACGAGGTGGTACAGGTCGCCAACATCAACTCTAGCAGCCAGGTCGTTCTTAGCGGGACTCGGCATGCTGTGGACAGGGCGCTGGCGTCGCTGCAGTCAAAGCGCCTGGCAATGCGTGCCGTAAACCTACCCGTCTCCGCGCCGTTTCACTGTAGTCTCATGGCGCCTGCCAAGCAAACCCTCGCTTCTCGGATAGCTGAGCTCAAGCCAATCCGGGATCCAAGTGTGTGGACAATGCCAGTAATATCAAATGTAACGGCGGAACCTCACACAGCCGCAGAGTCGGTCGAGGCCCTACTCGCCGAGCAGGTGGATCGCCCTGTCCTCTGGCTTCAGTCAATGCAGTTTTTGAAGAACAGACACGCAATATCGCGCTGGGGGGCGATGGGACCTGGAAACGTGGTTGGAAACCTAGTTGGCAAAGAGTTTGCAAAAGACATTGTTCGCAGGCTTTCAGACGCCGACGCACTGGATGACTTTATTGCCGTCCTTGACCGGCAGACGAAGCGGGGCTTCTAAAGTGCATTTACTAATGTAACGATATCATGAATTGATTAAAAACACAACGACCTAGTGGCAGTTTGCTCCCCGAACCGCGCCCCAGCTGTCGGTGCTATAGCTAAAGTGGCCGGCAATCGCACCTCCAATCACCGCCAGCATAAGATAGCCGTTGTAGGTCATGAAAATGAGCATGAGGGAGTATGAGTATGCAACCAGCAGGCCGTAGAAGAGCGCACGCTTCCAGCGGATATTGGTAGGAACTGCGCTGCCGCCAACAAGCGGAGTGTCTGTTCCCACCGAGAGGCTAATCCCCGTCGGTGCCATCGACTGCTCCCAGCTGCGTACTCTAGCACGTGCAAGCTCGTACAGATAGCCAAGTAGGAATACCCCGACAAGGGATACAACCAGCGAGGTGCCCGAGTTTATGCGCCAGAAATCAAACAGGACACACACATTGTCGGTGCTCCAGTTGAGCGACATGTTCATTGCGCACATAGGCTGCGAACCGCCTCCGCCATGGCCGTCGTGGCCCCCGTGGTCACCGTGTCCAGACATATTTGCACTGATAAAAATACGTGGTTTACAAATAGAGTCTGTGCTTAAAGTAGCAAAAAAAATGCAAAAAGAAAAAAGAAAATGAAAGAAGAGAAAAAGAGCTGTGCAGGTGCGTGACCAAGTCGTGGAAAAGAAAAAAAAGACAAAGCTGCCTAACCACGTGCTTTACTTACATTGTAGAGGTGTGAGCGATAGAGCTTTGACAATGCTTGCGCTTGCTCGCAAATGGTCAGACAGGGGATCTATGGATGCCAAAATGTCCCTCCCTTTTCCAGAACTACTGCCTGGATTTTACGCCAACCTTTATGTTTACTATAACGATGCAGTTGCAATATATTACCTCTAACTTGAAAGGTCTAAACATAATATAAAAAAAAAGAGGTAAAACAAAAAATATCCTTGAACATTCAACATTCTCAAACAGAACCTATGATTGCTTTCTAATGCAAGAAAGGTTCTCGCATATCTCTAAAAGCATAGGGATGGCGTATGTGACTATGTCGTCCACTACCGCCTTTATTTGAGCTCGTCAGAGAACGCCGAGTCAGGATGCTGGCCGGTAGGAATGGGCACGAGTCCCGGCACAAATCTGCCGTTGTTGTCGACAAGCTCGTAGATGTGGTCGGCAACAAACCACCTAGGACGGCCCAGGTGTAGCTCGTGCTTCCAGTCAAACTGGTCAGAGGGCTTGCTAGTGTCGGGAACCATTGTGAAAGAGATTAAATAATCGATTGCACGAATATATGGTCGAATAAAAAATAAAAAAAAAGCAGTTAGAGCAACGAAGAATAGAGCAAAGAACGTAACAAGAAAGAGAAACAAGTGGAATTTATACGATTGCTCTTCAGCATTACGCTGAGCACATCCGTTTCTGTGTACAGCAATAATGTCCCTCAAAGCCTCACATCTGGATTTCAAATCGTGAGCACCTTGAACCCAGGAGTAGGGGTGATAGCTCTTTGACTTTTGCGTCGAGCTGCGCTGTGTCATCCCCCATTAACAATGTGCGTGTGTGCGTGTATATATACACTATGGCCAGATTTTGCCCCCAAAAAAATGAATTTTTCCGCCCGCCAAAAATCGATTTTGCCCCCAGCCAAAATTACGCTTTCCCCCGCATAAATAAGAACCTCCAAAAGAGGGCTAGTTGTAGTTTACTTTTCAAATTCCCGTGAGAACCCAATAAAACTATGGCTTCTGGAATGCAAATGTGCAGTTCAGCGATTAACAGAATATTCAAAATCAATTCAGGTTTTAATGGCTCAATAAGTAAAATAAAGTAATAAAATAAAATATAATAAATTGCTGCCCACCCAACTGCTCAACTACTTGTCTGCTGTTTGCCACCATACCCACTGCAATTATTGCTGCCGACTTTCATAGCTACCTCGATCTTGATAGTCACCATGTTCTGTATCAGTAGCCTCATGATTTCTGGTCTTAGGACTAGTGGGTATTTTGTAACAGAGTAATATCAGTCTTATTGCAGATCAAGCAGTTTCTCCACACTAAAACATACTCCATATGACACACACATCAGCTTAATGCAAACATATGATCATTCTCTCCACTTTCACACACATTTTCTTACCACAAACATTTTTCTCCTTCCTCTCCTCCCTATAAAAACCCAACATCTCTCAGCACCCCCTCACTCTTTCCAACCTCATTCCCATCTCGTTCTCATTCAGATACCTAATACATACCCACACCTTCAGATCACACACACACCCGCAACAGCCCAACTCATCTATCTCGACGTAAATTTGCTTTATATATTCCATCTCGAGGCCAGCCTGTGTTTAGGCTGCCATCTGCTCAGTCACATATGCCGTGCTGAAAAAGCATTACCTTACCTGGCGGATGTGACAGTAGATGGTTGCCGCAGGCTGGCACCTCTTCTTTATTAACCCTTATCCAGGGCGGCAATTGCTTGCCCTACACAGTCCTCCACCAGAAATGGTGGATGTGTCAAGCTACGTTGTAAGTATATGACAGCATGCTCTATTGATCCTTCACGCACTGTAAAGTTCTTGTTATTAACCAACTCTGCCCTCTTCTACCCTCCTTCTTCTTCTCTCCTTTCTCCTTGTATCACGCACACTCCTCGGAAAACGACACATCTTCCTGCGACATTGCCCTGACTCGTTCCACCCTCTGCTTCTCTCCCCTTCTTCACCTAAACTTACGCTCACCGACACTCCGCCATTTCCCAACATCTGGTCTACTCTCGCCGACATGCGCACACTCATCGAAAAACTACACGCCTTTCTGCTGCCATGCTCCACCCCTATCCCGTGCAAGATCGTTATTTTTCATTGGGAATCCGTTTTTCGCGGGCGAAAATCACTTTATTGGGCATAGTCTGGCCGAAGTGTATCCCCAACAATGGCGCAACATGTATATTTGGATACAGGTGGGAAGATTAATAAAAAAGAGTAATCAATCTTCCGAATCGGAGGCTTGAGATCAATGCATGTGCGTCACGCTTAGTTTGTCTTTTGGTCTTCGGCAACCAGCGGACCGAGGCAGCTTCCTGGGGCGTCGAACTGGAACGGCTTAAAGCCACTGACGTATCTAAACTCGGTGTGAATGATGTCTACGGATAGCATAAAGCGGAATAGTGTGGATGTCGGATATTTCTGTTAGCACCATGCATAGCAAAGCAAGTCTCGGATCAAGGTGCACTAGGCATATTTCGTGCTACTTACCATCGACATGGGTGGCCAGTCCGAACTGGGGAGGGGCCTCCCTGTACTGGATAACGGGACCCGGCGGGTGAACATGGTCGTCACCATCGTGGTGGTGGTGATCATGGCCATGGCCATGACCATGGCCATGGCTGTGGCTATGGTCATGCACAACAACCTCCTTTGAGGCATCCTTGACATCAACGTCGATTTCAACCTCCTTCTTGGCCGCCTCTTCAACAATATCGACCTTGACCTTCTCCTCGACAACTGCGGCTGCAGGCTTGCTCTGCTCGCTCTTCCTGCTCTCGTTATGAACATGGCCATGAGAATGACCGTGGCCGTGGCCGTGGCCGCGAGCATGATCATGACCGTGGCTGTGGCCGTGAGCATGATCATGATCGTGATCGTGCGAGTGTTTGTGGTCGCTCTTGTGGCTATGACCATGTCCATGATCATGACTATGACCACGGCTTTGGCTGTGCTCGTGCTTATGGCCATGCTCGCCCTTGTGTTCATGGGCGTGGCCGTGATCGTGACTGTGGCCATTACTGTGACCGTGGTCGTGGCTGTGGCTGTGGGGGTGTTCGTGGCCGTGTTGGTGCTCGTGCTTATGCTTCTGCCCCGTTGTCACCTCGACAGTCTCCTTCTCTACGACCTTCACCTCGGTCTTGGGAGAGCTTTTCGGGGTCGAATGATGGCTGTGGCTAGGACTGGGGTTGTGACTATGACCATGGCTATGGCCATGATCATGCTTGTGGTCGTGACCGTGGCCGTGGTCGTGGCCGTGTTTGTGATCGTGGCCATGGTCGTGGTCGTGGCCGTGGTCATGGTTGCAGGCATGATGGCCATGCGAATGCGAGGAGGAACTATCTGCGCTGGGTTCAGGCATTGTCTATGATAGCGGCGTCTAGCAGGGTATAAGAAGGATGAAAGGAATCTGGCTGCTTATAAAAATTGGACTAAAGAGAAACTCTCAAGAAAGAAAAGATGCAAAGAAATCCATAAACAAAGTCTCGCTAAAAAGAAGGGTTTTTATAGATGGCTCAGGAACATTCAAGTATAGTGAATCCTTTCACCCACATCATCTTTGTTGGGCACTCGATGTGCGCAAAAAAACCCTGCGAAACATCCTCTTCTCCAAGAGTGCATCTGCTTTTGTCTCGCTCTTGTGAGCTGAACATAATGGCACACACACCGCTACAGCAACAACAATGTCCAGCCACCAGCAGTGCCTGCACTTCTCCAGGGTGTATAGTAACTGAGAGATGTCTGAGCAGCTTTAACAGGCATATATAGAGCGGGTCAGATCAGATCAGATAATTAGGCCCATCTCGGCTTTATGAGCTCGGTTCAAAAGCCTATGACTGCTTTTCGCACTTTGTCTTTCAATACTTCTGGTCTGTCTCCGATTCACAAACGTCGCAATGGCAAGCGGTTTTCTGCGCTGGAAGAACCATGTGGAGAGGCTGCTGCGCTTTAACCACATGACAATGACGCTCAGCACAGAGCACATTAGGACCCCTGAACATACAGAAAACACATTGCACCGGAATACACACTGCCACGGCGACCACCGACAGTTTCTGTCACACAACATCGGCTCGACAGCCACAATTCAGTACACATTCGATTCTACTTTGAACTTTCCACGTCCGTTTCTAAAGGACACGCCGCGCTTCCACTCCTCGTTTGATCCCAGCCTCAGGCATCTCCCATGTGTGCTCTTTCTTCATGGAAATGATCCTGGCGGCTTTGACGTGGCTCGGTGGATGGCTGGTGGACTTTCGCGTGTTCACCAGCTCCGCAATCCGTTGATGCCCGGTCCGTTTGGCTCATACTCGGTGTACAATGTTCAAGAGCGGGCACAGTCCCCAGACAGAGACCCAACGTTCGGTATAGACGGGTCATCGCCATCATCGGATATATCCCCCGATTCTTTGCCTTCGGCATCAGATAGAAATGAGTCGGGCTCTCATCACCGTCCCCAGTTTGCGGATCCCATGCCACCACTAGGTCTCCTCAGTGTTTCGCGCCCGGGATACCTTGAATCGACACCCACAAGCACACCTTCAATTCCGGCGCACGCGGCGTCCATAGCACAACTGGTTGAGAACCTGCGTGTCCCCTCGATACACATAATAGCTCATGGAGCTGCAGCACCTGTCGCACTCGAGATGGCTGGGCTGGCTGGATTTCGGAATCGGGTTCGGTCGCTGTCACTCATAGATCCACAGCTATCTCCGTCAAAACGGTCAGAACGACTATCCAAACGACTTACTTTGCTTGGTCCTGAATGGGCTCGAACAAGGGCTGCCTACAATGCACTGGCACGCACTGCCGGAGACAGTTATTTTCAGCAGGCAGTGACGGAGATATGCGGGGCTGAAAGCATGACCGAGATTAACGACGATCCGGCGATGGCACAGCTATACGAAGGCATCGGTGTATTTTTCACGAATTGGAATCAGCGTAAACCGGGCGTTCTTTCCGATATTCTGATGTGGGACCGACTAGACCGCAAGTCGTGGAACATGGTCAAGACGCCGATTCTCTGCATAACGGGGACCTCTCAGCCATACTCTGCGAGCGGCTCCAAATTCGACACAGAAGCACAGACACGGGAAGATCTGGCCAGGGCTGCGCTTGTTTCGACACGCAGCAAGCCGGAATTTGCGCGTCTTTATGGATCCGGCAGGATGCTTTTTCCTCTTGCCCGAACAAGCAAGATGTGCCTTGATTTTATTTACACGGCCCAGAAATGAATCGATCAAGATGGAGAATGTAACTTCTTCAGCTACTGCTTCGCCGATACACACATTCCGGTAACATCAAAGAAGGGCAGCTGCAAACTTTGGCGCAGCCATAGTCATGTTTATTCCTGTCCCGCCACTCTTGTTTCAATCTGTCAATACTATTTTCATTCTTTCAGACCTGGATATACCAAAATATGGATGACATTGGGCGACAAAGATCCGAGCAAACACTTCTAAAAGGCATTCGGCGGCCGGACACTGCATACATCAGAGAAAAGGAAAGACATGCAAAGCAGGTGCATTTGCTAGATAGATGTTATCGTGCTATGAAAGACGGAAAGGCTGCAGCGCAGGCCTACGATAGGCGAATACGAAATAGCTGTGCCCCACACTACATGCAACCAAACGGCAGATATTACAATCTTGGGAATACGTCAAAATATAGCATTTTGACGGCAAAAAGGCGCACTCTTCATCGGCAGCACTACTATGCCTTTTCCAAGCCCGTATCACGCGTGTCTCAGCTTAAACAGGGTGAGGTCGAAGAAGTAAGAGCTACTCTAGAGTGCGCACGGACTTTCAATGCCCTACAGCAGCAGCAGCAGCAGCAGCAACCTGTGCATTCCGCGCGTTCATTCGCATCGACTAAGACTGCGCTAAAAGTGCACCGCGCGACCTTGTTTCGGCGGACGTGCAACAAATGCAATGCACCTGCGCTGAAGAGCGACCACTTTCCACGACTGCGCAAAGCTGATTTCCCAAGTCCGCTGCCTTCACAAATGCATACATGTAATGTACTAGAGGTAAGCAATTGCTTTAAAGCCCTGTATTTGCTCTGCCTCTTCGCGAAGAAAATCACGCATTGTAGAACATTGTATATTTTGTGACTTGCCAACGCAAGAACAACGTGATGTCAGCTGCGGCATCTCCAGTTTGTTCAAGAACTCACATTTTATTGCCCGAGCCACTTCTACATCCTGGCGACTGACACCATTGGCTACAATGCAAACTTGGCACAGTTAGACATATATTCAGTCTACGGCATTTTGTTGCTTGACTCAAAAGGTCACATTGCCACTTTGTATTCAGGATACGCAGGTGTAATCCTTGAGCTGTTCGGCAATTATATTGTTTTATCCCGCTGCAACTGATCCGCGATATATGCCTGCTTATGTACATGTATGTCTTGTGTCTATTGCCTTTCTTTTGCGCAGACCTCTCTTTTCAGTTCTTCTTTTTCTCAAGACTATTAATCATCCTATCCCTACACGCTAAAGGCCAATGGTGTCTTGTTATTGTGCTCATGGAGCAGTCAACCGCATGCATCAAATACACAATGATCTATTTTTGTGTAGCGCCAACCCATGAGAATATTGAGAGCACCTCGTCAATCTATTTTATCTAGAGACAGGTCTGACTAAGCTCTGCCTCTTCTCAAATTGTACTGGTCGCGTAGCGGGGATAGAGGCATACACATTTCCAGTGGGTACTCACAGTGCTGATTTCTTCCACATTTGGAACTGCGGCTGCTGCTTGGCCACTTTCAAGCATACCCGATTCTTACAAACCCAAACCTGGAGTCTGGCACATTGATAGAGGCCATTTTTGCATTCTTTTTGGGGATTTCATTTGCGTTCGAATAATCCACAAATGGAGCTGCAAGGGCGCCTTATCAAACACCGTGTAATGTATATATATACAGACTGCGATATTGTGACGCTACGGGCTCATTTCATCGTTTTTGTTTCAATCTCTCTGTCGACATCCACATAAAAACATTATTTTGCTTCTTTCCCCTTATGAGTCTATATTTTATATGATCCCGCCGTTTGGAACCTGTCTTTATTACTCTTATATCTCTAAACTCGGTGCCTCGAACAACCTGGATTAACGGCAGCTGTCACATCACTGACAGTATTTACACGCGTATCTCTGCTTCACAGATTAGGAACATACCAGCAGCGTAGAACCAAACATGCTTACGCTGTTTCGACGCCGGACTACAGCGGGTAGTTACGATCGACCGGAGCCGGAGCACTGGTCTCGTTACCAGACAGGTCAATTTTCGATGGGGAAATCCTGCAGGCACGGTAACAACATGCTGCCTCTATCATACGGCAATTGTGGCGATTCTGCTGACAGTGCTGTGGCCGAAATTTCTGATCGGCAGAGCCACGACAGTATCAGTAATGTCGATGGCAAGCAGCACAAAATTCCCGACAAACGTGCCTTCGCTCGAACCAAGCAAATATACCGCGAGACGCTACGCCGCATCGCACCAAGCTCTGTTCAGCCGTCTTCCCAAAAAGGTAAGTTGCCACTATTTTGCCCCATTATCCGCCCCCAAAACAAATAGTGTAGCAATAATTGCTGCATCCAAAGTCAAGAAGCATATACACAACATTGCAAGTCCGCTGAATGTGCCGTCGATATCCGAGCAAGCCACCAGCACCTATCATGGGCTCTGCCGCTTCTGTTTCTTTTTGTATAAGCATCTCACAGACTCAGCCACGCCTCCGACTGCTCACTAGTGTGCGCCTACACCCCTTTTTGGATTTTCACAGCATATTTTGCTGCGCGATTTGGTGCGTCTGTGTGTGTGTGGGATGATTTGGGCTGGATTTCTCGGGCACATTTTTCGGGCATATTGCAACGCCGCCATTAGATGTTTCCAGTTGTGCTCGGCCATTCACAATCCTCCTACCAGGTCATGGTGTGTACGTATGTATGGCCCAACGTGAATCCCTGTATCTCTGTCTTTGACACAATAGATTACATACACATGCTGACGACAACCCCATCTATATTGTCTTGTTCCGCCTCGTTCCATTTTGTTTTGTGCTCCATTGCCGCTTGGTTTCCCACAGCCTTACATACTCTGTGTTTAGAAAGCTAGAAATTGCACCATCGATGCAGCTGAAAACAGCACGTACCAACAATCCAGGGGACAATTCGCCTGGAATTGTTATATTATTGTCTAATATTTTCTTTTCAACCCTATCGCTACATAAGCACAGCTTTACACTGCCTATTTCCAATTTCGATATACATTTTTAATTGTAGATAATATGGCTGGCAATGTGGATAAGCCCGACTCAACCGACAGCAACAATGTTCACGATGGCCATAGCTTTGGCATTTCCAGTAATACCCGCCCACGACCGACCTTGCCATATCTAGCTTCAAACAAAACACCCAAACTTCATCATTCGAATCCGACGATGGAACCATATAGCATCTCTATTTACCCAAAGCCTAAATCTGCTTCGCGCGTACAGCGCAGACATCAGCTCTCAAAGCCGCCAGCCGCGGGCAATGGCTCACAGCCTCTTCAGGACACCGTTGCAACTATGCCAAGGGGGACACTTCCAGGTACGTTCAATTATCGCATCATTATGATCTGCCACGAGAATGTCTAGAACCTGTTTTTTTTCATGGCAGCATCGCTCTTTGATTTCACTTCCACCTGAACTGTTGCGAGGATTTGCACTCTTCGCCGCGTATATGTTGACAAAACATTTGTTTTTATTTCCGGATACTATCCAGCTCGGCTGTGAAACACTCACAACAGATAAACGGGCAGTGCTGAAATTTTGTAGCGCATTGCTGCACCGGCGCCATACCTGGTAGCCATTGTCACTCGTTTGCTTTGTGTCTTTTGTTTGCTGTTCCGTGTTTTTCCTGGGGGCACGTACATGCTACTCTTTTCGACAGTACCCTCTCTATCTCTCATTTGCGACCTCTCCCGTTCATATTTTGAAACCCACTCCTTTACCCTGCAGCTTGGCGGAAACGATTGTGCCCGTGCGCAATAATTTCCGCGTTTATTTATTTTTTGGCAGAGAGACTACGCAATCACAGCAAGTAGGTGCCTCCTTTTTTGTTTGCTTGTTTGTTTGCGCGGCAAATGCTACCAGGACACAGCATCTATGTATCTGCAGATCCGATATCAATAGCATATGAATGCCGGTTCCCAATACCCTGCACACATAATGGTGCCTTCCCTTTTATGACCAAGAGGATGTCCTCTCATAAAAGGTATGTGACCCTAAATCCACAAGCGCATTTAAGGATTCGGCTGCCAAACCCCGACAATTTGTTTGTGGTAAGCAGCGATAAGGGAGGAGGTAAGTGGGGGGTGCACATCATCTGGGTCGGCCAGCTCTCCTTAGATAATTTGTCTTTTCCAAGTCCTTCATTTGGCCCCTGCTCAATCTTTTTGACAATCGGGTGGAGAGGAGAGGGGGGAGGGGAGTGGTCTGCAGCCGTCAATCTGATGCCGTGCGTGCCTCGTATTTGCCATTATGTTAGTTTTCGGGAGGCTGTGTGGTATCAGCTTGTATGTGCTTTGCTTCTCCTTTAGCCATTTTCTTTGTGTGGGTTTCTGGCCCCTGTCGGTCAATATCATCAAGGGCATGGAGCAGGTTAGCTGAATGTCAGAGCACGCCTGACGTCTCCCTCTATTTATGGCCAATGTCCTGCTCTTTTTTTCTGAGGCGGAACACTGTATTGCCTTTTTAATTTCTACATGCCCATTTTCCGCCCACATCCACACTTCTATATGTCTCACTAATTCAAGTCCTGCCGTTCTTTGGCCTGCTGCTCTCCCTTTTTCCTTTTTCTTTTGCAATTGCCCGGCGTCTGCTTAAAAGGGCGGGGCATTTCCTGTTTTGTTTTGGAGTGCTGCGGCAAGTTTTTTTTCTCTCTTCTTCTCTGCGGCTTATACTCTATACTTTTTTCGTCTCCGCCTGCCCATCTGCCTGCCTGCCTGCCTGCACGCGTCTAATTTTGCAGGGTTCGTTTTTTCTCGCTGCGCCTCTTTTAACTGTGCCCTGAAAGCGCTGCATTGGTGCAGATAGGCTTTCGTCACGCTGATATTCTCCATTTCATATTTTCGGACCAGTGCTGCCAGGCACCTCGAGCGTTTCTCCTCACGCATATATTCAAATTATCCACGCTGGACATTCCGCTATTTATAAACCAGGAGGTTCCCTGTATGCTCCAGCATTTATGCTTCTGACAGGAACCACACTATTTCTTTTTATTCCCTTTTCTCCATTTTTGTTTTATTGCCTTTCGTGGACACATTTACTAGTTGGTCTACTGTAACTAACATTCAGCATCACCTCCACAGCGTCCATTCTGCTGACATCTGCACATACATACATTCTTGCACACCATCTGCTGTTTAAACACCACATACTAATCCGGGCACAACTACGCTTGCTTCTTATATATATACATACACACATACATATGGGCGATCTCGACTGCACTATAGCTGCTGCATCCAGCGCTCTGACTCGCTCGGCAGCCGATGTCGAAGTGTTCTCGATAGATCCAGCTAGCCAGCCCTTTGGAACTGGCTCCGATTTCATTGCGCCATTCCACTCGACCCGGCCGGTATCGCAAAAGGCGTCGCGCATTATACCCCAATCACGAACTGTGTCCTCGGGAAGCAAAAATAACTACAATCAGGTGCGGCGTCGGTCACCGCTCTGTCATGATGTGCTCGAATTCATGCTCGAGGGTGCTTCGATGTCGTCACAAGAAAGCCTGCCGCTCAATATTGCGACTGCATCTATCTCTGGCTTGCCAAGTGCTGATAAGGCAGTCGGAAGCAACGCAGGCATTGCTAGAAACAAGCAGCAGCAGCACCACAGCAGCAATATATCACAAGACCCTGTGGCAATATACCCTGATCACGATAATTCCGTTATCGCCAAGGCTGCTGACAGGGTGTCCGTCGCCGGCGCAAGTACAGGTGTTGCTGGCATTGCTGGTATCACTCATATCATGCCACAGTCTATTCGTGGCATAGAAGAGGTAAGTTCATCACTCATAGCTGCATCGGGGCTATATACTTTTGCCTTCTCGTGGCTCTTTGACGGTACTACAGTCATTGGCTTGTGTCTGTGCGCTCACACCGATGTCATTGAGCATTATTCTGATTATTGTTCATTTCTCGAAACGCCGTGAATATGCGCGTCCACGCACAAAGTCACACCTACCTCCTGCCCCCACCTCCCTATGCTTCTCTATTCTCACGAACTTGAATACTTTCCTTATTTATACAGCATATGCTTGCGTTTTATGCTACACTAGTGGGGGCAAATTCAACGGCCTTTATACACGTGTTTTTTTTTGCTGTGTTTTGCATGTATCCTACATTTGTTCGATCTGCTGTTGCTCGATGCTCATGTACAAAGTGCTCATTTCTCCACAGACACACATCATATCGCTATTTCTCTTGGCTGCTTAAATGGCGATGGTAACATCAAATACGCAGCCACACATGTGCATCGACTGCACATATTTTGATGTATCAGTTCACCTGATCAAGCAGCTCGGATAGAGAGATAAATTGCATTTCCCCTCTCCTTTATGTCTGTTCAAGTAGCGGATATTTGTCGGAGTGCAGGACTTCAGCTCGGGACCACAAGACACGTTATGACTAATCCTTTTTTCTTTGATAAATCACACAACTAGGCTACTTCTGGGAAGACGCACCGACTCGAGGACAGCGATTCGGACGATGGATCAGACGCAGAGACTGGGTACGACTCTGGCGATGGCTTTGACGGAAAGTGCAGTCGTTCAACAGGGATGATCTCACCGGCATCTACTGCGGAGTGTTCTCGCTCCAACTCGTTCAAGAGCACCAGGAGCAGCGAAACAAGCGACGACAGCACGGCCACTGAGCCTTCGCTAAAATGGTGGAAACGCGGCTTCCGGAGCTCCAGATCAAAGCAACCTGCCACTACGCGAATTATGCCAAGCATATCCGAGCCCAGCCGTGTAATGCATACCGCCGACGAGACGATGCAACAGATTCTGCCCGCTTCATCTCGGGTACCGATACTCGCTAAAATAAGAAGATCGGTGTCTTCGAGAGGATCTCCAAGGACAGCGACGACAATCGCGACGGATGCTCATTCGGCAAGAGTAAAGCGCAATTCGACCGTTGCGCTTACATCTTCATCCAGACTCCCTACAAAGCTTACTCGAGCTGCATCGGTTGTAGCACCTCCGTCTCCGGCAGTTTCGGCACGAGGCTCTCTTTCCAGCGCTCTCCCCGACCCGGCTCCGATTCCGCCACAACCTCGACCTCAAAACATTGACCTGACAGCTGTACCAGACAGGTCTGCTGGTCGACCAGTCACTGTCGCCATTACCGACAACTCGGGCTCGTTTGAGGCTCAGTGGGCCATGTTTAAGTGCAAGGGGATGCTGAACCTTCACGTAGTTAGCGTTCCTGCAGCCGTTAGCTCGCTAAACCACAAGGATGCGTTTCTGCTATATCCGTGCCTGTTTCGCTGCATCAACGACACGACATTGACGGCATCGCTAATGCAGACACCTTCGCCTTCAGACGATGGGCTTTCTCCTGGAGAGACCTCGCCAGTTGCGTTGCGGCATAGCCAGATGCCACAAGGCCCTCTGCTAAACCTGGAATACAGCCGGCGCAAATCTATATGCTCATTTGCATCTAGAGTCATCTATGTCTGGGTCGGTGCACACGCCTCGGCAATCAAGCGTGACGCAATTACCCGGGTGGCAATGGAGATTCGCGATAAGGAGCTCATGGGTAAGGCGGAGGTGGTAACTATTGACGAGTCTACCGATGCTGACGGTGCTCGCAGAAAGTTTTTTGCACAGCTGCACATTGCCGAACATGGCATTGCCACTCCACTACCAGCTAAGGTATCATCGCTCAGCAGCCAGATCACACCTCTTTGCAAGGCCGGTGACGACATGGATTTCGAGAGAGCTCTAGAGCGGCGAAAGGTCTTGTACGGTTTCTGGGAATCGGTACCTCCAGCAACCATCCTCTCTGTCGGCGCGGATATCAACGCCGCCATGCTCCTCAAGGTTCCTACTGGAGGCGTGGTGGTGCTAGACACCTGGTCTGATGTGTTTATCTGGTGGCGTAACGAACCAGGAAATTCGGCTGTTCGCAAGTGCGCCATCAACTTTGCCAATATGCTTGTCCAAGATGCCTGTATCCCGATACGACCAAAGTCGGCATCGGTCTGGCACGAGCTCCGCGGGTTTGAGCACGTCATTTTTAAGACAAAGTTTCCAGACTGGCCATTTGTCTTTACCTCATCAATGTCGTCGTCTGCTCGGATCTCTCGCCGGTCGGTACCTTCAGCATCTGACACAGCTATGCCGCCTGTTGATGTTTCCTTACGCCCGGTGTCTCGGTCAAACCGTGTTATGGCTGTGGCCTAGTCGTTGTAATCTTTATCATTTCAACATTCATACGCTCACTGTTACTTGGAAAATATATATATTTGTAAAACATCAAGGTGCTGCGTCCATACCGTTTTGGTTACGGAACTTGTTCAAGTCAACTACAGTGCCATTACGACGAGCCTCTTCGGCTGCAAAGACAACAAGGTACGCATCCAGCGAGCTGAGGGCATCAGAGGACAGCAGCGAAGGGTCTTTCATGGCGACCGCATCTACAAACGCCGATATCAGCCCCATATCGCCTCCGCCATGACCAGACAGACTGTCAGACACGGAATCCGGCTTGTGGAATGTGCTCGTTTGAGTCAAAAAGTCATACACTTCGATTGACTTGTCGCCATCACCAATCAGCTCACCCCGGGTACCAAATATGCGTGTCTTTCGAACACAGATTTCCTTTGTGAATGCGACCATCGAGAACGACGCGTATCTGTTGTCGCCAAACTCCATATTGACAACCTGGTTATCGCAGACGTCGTTGTCGGACTCGTAGACACACCGGCCATACGGGCCCTCCCTTAGCGCATTGCCAATGTTCTCGATATCGATGACATCGGTCACCGCATTAAGAGGCCATCCCTTAAACCCACGTTCTGCAGGCTCCAGGTAGATTTTCTTGGCCGAGTAAGGGCAGTTGGCCTCAAAGCTGCAATCGGTGCAGCGCTTGGCATCGCCAGCATCGGAGGGCTTGTTTTCCTTCTTGAAATGCGAAATGCCGCCAAAGGAGGAGACGCGGGTGCAGTTGTTGCCCATAAAGTAGAGCATGATGTCGATGTCGTGGCAGCTCTTTGTCATAAGTGAGAACGATGACTCGTCCTCCTTGCGCCAGTTGCCCCGCACATATGAATGAGCAAAGTGGTAGTGACCTACAGGCTCCATATGCTGCATCCCAACAACATCGCCTAGTATTCCAGAGTCAACAATCTCCTTGACCTTGCGATTGTACGGGGTATAGCGAAGGACATGGCATATCGCAAGCATAACGTTGTTGTCTCTGACCGCTTTGTAGACGGCCCAACATCCCGAGAGCGTCGTTGCCATGGGTTTCTCCAAAAGAATGTGGTACCCCTTGCTAGCAAACGAAATGGCAGCAGCCTCGTGCTCTACATCATGGATGCAAATAAGCACGGCATCTGCAATCTTGGGTGCATTCAACAGATCCTCCCATGACAGATGACAGTTCTCTTCAGGAATGCCATGATAATCCTGAATAGTCTTGCGGCGAGACTCGCTGCGGTCAGCAATAGCCACAACCTGCATCTTGTCGGATACAAGAGCAAAGCTGCTGTAGATGCCACCTCGATTGCCGCAACCAACAATCGCTACTTTTACAGGGGTTGTTACCGAAGAGTTGTTGTCTGCCATTTTCAGAATAAAGATTAGCAAAAGTCGAACAGGCGATGATGGAAGATGAGAGATAAAGTGGCAGGTAGCGTGTGAAGCGAAATGAAAGAGATGTGTATCCAAATGCCTTTTCCTGCATGTTCAATGACATGTGACACGTTTCCAATTTTATTTACTGTTAATTGATTGATTAAACGCCAAATTTAATTATTGATCTTGGCTGCTGCCCAAAGCGACCAGGGCAAGCTTGACAAACCTCACTCACACTTTATCTCTCGTTTCTAGATTTCAATTCGGCAAAATGGCAAACATTGCGGCGACGTTTACATCGGGACTCGTGCTCGGCTTTGGGACCGTCTATGCATTCACCGCACACTTCACAGAACGGTCGCAAATTATGAAGCACAAGCTACATAGAGCATCGCTACTGCTCAAAGAGGCGGCGACCGGTAGCAAGCAGCCTCTGCCTGTGTGGGAGGAAGAGCGACCCGAAATTATGAACAAATACCAGCAGCTAGCTTCACATATATCGAACAATGCGATTCCGCTGGCAAAGACCGAGTGGAATTCAACAGTCGCTACTGCTGCCGGCCATGTAACAAGCGTCAGTATTGACACTGATAGGCTGGTTTCTGGTTTTCAAAAGTAGGCGAACCTAATCGTTAATTGACCTCTGTTCAAACCAAAAAAACTACATACGAGAGCCTTTTTTATCCTGAAAAGTCGGTATCGGAACTGTGCAGACTGTCGTCGTCGGCCGGGCTATACGGACGACGCAGCCAGCGAGACCGACGCAGGTACGATTCTAGGAGATTGTCGCTATCTTCTCCGTCTTCGCCATCGTCGCTGTCGTCTGATTCTTGGCTGCTGTCGGCATTGCTCCCATCGGTCCCGAATATGCCGCCAAACATAATGTTGGACATCAGGCGTTGTGTCAGCGACATATGAGAGAGACCAACATTGAGCATATGCTCGTTCTCGCTTACTATATTGCTCATATCGCCAATGCAGCTTGTGCTCACTGCTGGAAATGTGCGCGGAATCCTTTTTGCGAGCTGGCTGCAGTCAACATGTGGAGTTGGCAGCGAAATTCCAGACAGGCGCAGCTCGTCAAGGTACGGATCCGGGCAATATACCATATCGACAAACTCAGACCTGGCTGCCTCGCCTGTAACTCCTGCGGCACTAAGCTGCCGGTTTCGAACTAGAGGGAAATTACGACGATGCACAGCTGACGGACCGCCTTGAGGAAGACTGAACAGATATATCTCGCTATCAATCCCCGAAACCGCCATCACTGGCAGGCTGGGATGACCTTCAATGTTGTTTACTATTTCACTGTCGCCGCGGAGAATCTGAACAATATCCATGGAATCCCTGTCCCAGATAAACACACGCCCGTCGTCCGATCCCGATGCCACATACCGGTCAAAGACAAAGTTGACATCCTTAATCGTCTGAATGTTGCAATGGCCATTGTACCGCCGACAGGGTAGAACAATTGGTGCCGGTAACCCGCTTAAGTAATCGCTGCTATCTGTGCTTCCAAGACTGATTAGAGGAGTGCCGTCCTTGCGTGGAAACAGCTCACGTGTCTTCCGAGGCCAGCGGTCATCTTCTGACGAGACACCCGGCGGATCTGTCGCTATCCTTAAGTTTGATGCGCGGCGGTGCTGGTAATGGGGGCCAGGTGTTTCGGTGCTGCTGCTAGAACCATCTAAGCCATCCAAAGACATATCAGCGCTCGTCGTAGTAGAGATAGACCCGATACTGCTCTCGGAAGAAGATGCAATTTCCGACGAGCCATCATCCGCACGACTAGTCGGGCTGACATGTCGGATTGTCTCATCAAGTGGGAATGTCGGCATAATCTCGACACATAGACCCTTGACCTCCGGATGAGTATTTTCCATGCTGTTTCTAATCGATGGCATATGGCAATGCCACAGATACGTGGTGTTTGTCTGGTGTGAGTCAGTCACCGAGCTCGGATTTGGAAACAGGTCCTGGCCAAACGTACAGTCAATGTCTGGAGCATCACTTGCAGACGTCGACAGCATTCCATAGCAAACCATTAGGCAGCGCATGGCAGCCAGGTAATCTGCTGAATCCCCGTCCACGTATTGCAGCGTGGCCCGCTCGAGGAGACTGGTTATATGATGCGCACTCTCCGAAAGCTGCCGCGCGAGTCTAGCAGATATCTCAAAATATCTCTCGCATGCGTGAAACATGTAACATACGGATGGGCTGCTCTGCTCGTGGTCTTCAATACGGTTTACAAGACCACCATGCTCGCTGATTTCGTCTGCAAGTGTGCGTATGGTGCCTAGATCCGAATTGAGCCTAGATCCGAATTCACTCATGCGATATGACAGATCGCCAAAGTCAGCCCGTAGACAGTTTATTCTGGCCTGGCTGCGTGCATCGCAGTCAGAGGAGTATTCGGAGCAAGTATCTGATCCCGAGCCAGTGTCATTGTCAAGCAGAGGTCGCAGTGCAAGAGCAAACACCATACAGTCAAGCCGGGCTTTATCCCATGTCAGAAGCAAGTGATTAAAGCGTGCCATCAGGTTGTATCGGTTCAAATCGCTTGCCATGACGACGTCTCTAAATGCGGATCTAATGTCGCTTCGAATACCCTCCAGCTCGCTGCGAATGTCTTCGACTCTATGCGAGCACATCGTATCGGGACGCACCTCCTTTAGGCGCAGCTCAAACACGCGACGCCATTTCTGCCGGAATATTGATGCGCTGATACACGCGCGATTGTTGTAAAGGATGGATCGAATACGTCGACGCTCCAGACCGGCATCCGTATACAATGCCGCAAGCATTTTGTGCAGCTGCCCGCTGCTCGGGAGCAACAGTGCGTCCTCTAGTGGCAGTAGATCCTGCAGAGCTTGCTCGGAAGGGTGAGGACCCTCATCTTCAAGCTGCCGTATGACAAACGATACTGCTGCCGCTGCCTGCGAAAGTGACGACGACAGCATGGATGACACATACGAGTCAAATGACAGAAAGAGAAACTCCGTCTCTGCCGGAGACAGTGCCTGGTCAAATCTTGATGCATCGATAGCAGACCGCACAAGCTGGTCAGATCCGACGTCTAGCTCGCTGATCAGTTGCTGGCAGATGCCACAAACATTTTCGCTGTCCGTCGCATCGCTAGATCCATCGTCGATAAACAGATACGGCGCCTCCTCTTCTGTTAGGATCCTGACGCCTCGTGCCTGACCTCTAGCAAAGTCGCGCACATGCTGGCCCATAGACCTGCCTACGTTATGCGGATCGCTGGACTGTGAGCTGTTGGAGCGCGCTCGCTTTGCTGCCGGATGCAGCTGCAGGCTGCCGCTCGATGCGCTCCTACTGCGGTGCTGCTTTGTCGTGACAGCAGTACCCCGACACCCGACGGCTCCCATATATACAGTTGACTGGTTCAGATCGAACAGGTATACACTGTCGTAGCACCAGCTTCCAATCACTTGGTGTGCAGTGTCGCGTGAAAATCTCAGACCAGTGACTGTTTTTTCCGAGGTGTGCTCGAGAACACCGTCGCTGCTCGAACCAATTTGCTGACGGAGTCGTACAATGCTTGCTGAATTTGCATCACCCGAATACGCCATCCGGAGATCATGGACCATGATGGATTCCATCGAACCTCCAACTGCAAATATAGATGACTGGAACGGGTTTGCATCCAGAGCGTGTAGCTCCGCTCCGATTGTCTGGTAGCTAGCAACTATATGGCCACCCCGCTGCAGCGAACGACGTGACTGCTGCGATATTAAAGGTGATTCACGGATATCGAAAAGCCGGGCGGTACCGTCCTCTGAGCATGTCAGAAACTCGTATGGTCGATCAGGCATAACGGCTGCTCGCTTCACTGCTGCTGTGTGCACCGCAAACGTGCGAGTGCAGAAATCGCTGCTGTTCATGGCACCACCGGCGCCCGCTTGCATGAGGATTCGCTCTGTGTCGAATACCTTCACGGTAGAGTCCATAGAGCATGCAAGCAACAAGTGCTCGTTGGGCGATGGTAGGATCTTGAGATCAAACACACGCTCGTCAAACCCGGTTTGTAGCCGACAGATCAGCAATCCCTCCCCTGCCCCTTCCGCTCGCCAGACACAGATTGTCGAGTCATCTGATCCCGAGAACAAATATCGACCGTCGAGTGACCAACTACAAGAAAACATAGCAAAAGAAGCGCCAACCTGGTCGTAAACTACGCTTGTCAACCGTGGACGGAGTATGCAGTATGAGTCGTACTTACCATAGTGCATTTACGCAGCCATTGTGCCCAAGCAGTGCCTGTCGAAGCTCCATACTTTTGATGTTTCCTCGGTTCTGCGTCCATCGACCTAACAAAACCCTCCACAAACCAAGACTTTAGGCATTTTTATAATGAGTAGAACGCGGTTGAACAAAGTATATACCTATACTCGGTGATACCTACGAATCGCGGGCTGTGTCGTGTCGTGAACCGCTCGACGCTCCCTAAACAGCGTATTTAGAGCCATGTTTGTGTATTGGTATACTGCGTTTGTGCAAGACTTGCAATTGAGAAAATGTGTAAGAATTTGGAAAGAACTGCAAAGAAAAAAAGCAGAAACAAAATTTCGGAAACGTCACCACACAAGGGATGATTCTGGAGCACCTGATTTTCCCTTGTTGATCGACACTCCGATACCGTCGTGATGTGATGATACCCGGCTCCAGACCGCATGCCGGCGACCGACTGTGATCCGCCGGAACATCGTTGGGCAATCCAACGAGTCGCATGTGTCAGCTGCACGTAGCGCATGCGCACGGCTTTCGCCAACGCATTCGACACATCTATTAAGAATCGATCTTAGCTCACGGCTAATATCTGCTTGGATCACCCCGATGGTTGCAGCGAGAGCTGCTTTGTCTGTGGAGCACTCGTCACATATTTTTGGCTCTTTGGTATTTACGCTTTTTATCGATCTGCTGTGCGATTGCAATGCGACGGCTTGTTTACAGAGTATACATGTGTATCTGCTGTAGAAGTGATCGAGGGTGCGCCGATTTTGCCGCATGCTGTATACTCCCGCCACAGGGCCTCTGATGCTGATGCGCCCTTGTTCCGGGTCAACTTCATGGCCGTCAGCACTACCACTGCTGTCGCTGTCACTGTCGCTGTGGATATCTACAACAGCGTCGTATATGCTTCCCTTAAGTCTGCGAGGCATTCCGGCAATCCACGCACGTACGTCGACGCCAACAAGGCTCAATAGCCGGTCAAGAGCCGGTGTTACCTGCTTGTCGACATAATACCGATAATCAAGTCTCATATCTGGATTCTGCAGCAAGAGCTGTGGCCGCACAACTTGATCGGTAAGCCGCGAGCTTCTGCCATCGCTAATAACAACATAGGGAACTCGCTCACCATACTGTGGCTCTGCGCGTAGGTTTTCTTCCATGCCGTCAACTGCAACCTTTGCGTGAGCCGGAAGGACGCGCCCAGAGTATGTGCCCAGTCGGACTTCCTTTGCGATGATAAACTCCTGCAGAGAGAGCTCACCGCGCATGATCCTAGTAATCTCGCCAGTGACGTACGACTTTACAAGCGACAAATCGTTTGTTCTAAAGAGAACATCCATGGTCCCTTCAAGAACCCGCTGAGTTACCAGGCATCCGTCACGACGAACAAGCTCGAGCCCCTTGGCATCCAGCAGCGGCTCAGTCTGCTCGGGCGAAGTAAACATCCATCCTGCGTATCGTTTTTTGGAAAGCAGCACACATGGCTGGTACACCTTCTCGAATTTGAGCTTTATTGGAGCTGGGTTCATCCTGGTGATAGCCTCGGCAATCTCCTGCCCAATCCGAAAGGCTGACTCGCGACTCTGACCAGAAAGATGAACAAACATAGAGTCGGTGTCACCATACACCACTCGTGCACCCCACTGCGCATGCTTAGAATGAATAAATCGAATTGCACTCTCGAGAGTTTCGCGGCCTGACTGAACTATGGCGTCTGCAATATCGACACAAGGCATCCTTCCAGAAAACGACGCCCCGGCATACCCGTAGGTCACATTGGCAATAAGCTTCAGGCCTAGCTGCCACGCGTCCAGCTTCTTGCAAAGTACAGCGTTATCGCTACCCCAGCGCTTCATCGCATCTCTAATCACGATACGACTTTCGAGCAGCTCCTGTAGCATACGACCCAGCAGCCCTCTGCGGACCGATGGTTTGACAAACGCAACGCCATTGGGCGAAACAGTGATGTGCTCTTTGAGAGCGTTCAGAAGTCCTGGTGGCAAGTCAAGGCTAGAGACTCCCAATCGGTGTCGGCTATGATCGTGTGTCCCGGCTGCCTCTGGACCGGCTGCGATATCCTCCAGGCTCCCAAGACATGTTGAGTAACAGTAGTTGTACGCAATCATCACGCTCGGGTACAAGCTCTGAAAGTCGAGCACAACAACGGGATCCGTGTAGTAGCTACTCTGTGGTTCAAGCACAAGCGGAAGGCATTCGGCAGCTCGCTGCTGCGCAACCTGCTCTCTAGACGGCGACGGCAGTATAAACTGTTCAGGGTGGGCTATGCGTGCCATGAGTGACTCTACACGGAACTGTGATCCTCGAGTCAGCACCGCATTAAAGTCGATACCAATGACCTTTGCAAGCTCCGCTGCTCTGGTAATCACACCAGTCCTGTCGAGTATGCGAATTGATGCCTTTGCTCGGTAGACTATGTATCTGAGTCCCCTTATGCGCATAACAGCAGATCCATTCTCAAGCCAGGATGCTATACGGTCCAGTGAATAATGTGGCGATGTCTCGCCAAGAACATGGCGCACAATATTCTCGAATGTATACGATGTCAGGCTAAACTCGCTCCGCATTAGTCGCCAAATGTTGATGGTATGTCGCCCTACTACGCTGATTGCCGCGCTTTTGCGGTAACCCCAGCTATTACTGTCCGATGTGGAGGTGCCGTTGCCAGCGGGGTTTCGGTACTGTGGTTTTGGACGGACCCGAGAAATCTCGTCTGCTAGCTGTATGCCATACGCATGCTCCGCTCGGTCAATAACATATCCCCAAGAGCCGCTGTGTATCTCGTACCCGCATAGAATATCGGGATCGAGCTCGCGAATCCATAGTATCAATTTGTTGATCAGAGTGAGCTCGTCGTCGCAATGTATCTGCTGAGTGTCTAACGACAGTCCTAGCCGAGATAGGCGCATAGACGCCACACATGTCCAAACGACCGTTCTAAGCTCAAGCTTCTGGCCGCAATCTGCTGGAGATGTATCACTCAAGAAGCAAGCAACAGCACACACCATGCTGTCGATTTTTGGATCCGGTGCCATGTTTGCTCGGCAGCTAGGGATAATCTCCAATGACACCTGAGACAGTATCGCCGTTCCATCGCTTATACACTGTTGGTGAGCAGCAGTATTCTTGAAAGTCTGGATAGTTGAGACCGGCGTTGGTGATGGCATAGTCCCAAGGACAGCGCCCCACTTTATATCTGTCTGATCTCTCTGCCTTCGCTTGGCAGGGGTCGGCGCGACGCTGCCTGCACAGCTCGGACGCTCGATAGAATGGTCATAACTGCAGCCATTAGCTTGAATACCTGGCGGACATTTGGCAAAAACCCACCACCCACTGCGCCAGCCAGCCAGAGCAGCATTAGTCCGGCTACAATCAACGACACTGCTGTTTGTATGGTGCATTGCTGCTGGGCTCCACATCTCCTGACGTCTAGCGAGCTGCGCATCTCTAGCCTCCCGGAGTCGGTTGACATTAAAGATTTGCAATGTGCTCGCGCAGGAAGCCGGATTAAACAAGTCCAGACATTCAGAGGCAGACGACTGTACTTTGATCGGCATTCCCATATAGGAGTTCCGTTTGAGTGGAACGTCTTTTGGATCCGAGAACATCGGCTGTTGCGTAGCTACTTCTTGAACCCCGTGCAATTTGAGCGACGACAGCAACATGGCGGTGCGCGGTGCAACAGGGGAATATGTATAAAACCTTGAGTAATCGTAAGGCGGCGATACAGACATGGCCAGAGGCGACACAATGTCGCTAGACAAATGTGCGTCTAGGTACTCCTGGCTACAGTCCGAAATGTAGCACCCCTCGCCTACTACAAAGTCGCTGGCAATATCGACAATATCGGTATGTAACGCAACCTGAGGTGCAGGCTGGCTTTTAGCGTCAGACTGGCTGAGAATGCTTCCGGCGACATGATCGATATATACGCATATGTCTTGCTTGCTGTATTTCGGAATGCGCCTTGAACTTTTGGATGCACTGCTTGACCCACAGAGCTCACCGTGTGCATGTCCACTTGTAATTGCAGCTGCAGAACCAACCTCTGAAGTGGCTCTGCCTCCGATACGGCGCAATCGGCGCGTATAGGTCTGGCGAAACACCTGGTCTGCTCTGCTAAAGCCAGGGCTAGAAGATAATGCGCCATCATCTGCTGAGGTTGTGGATCTGGAACCTGATGCGGCGGATGACGATCTTAGATTTAGCGGAACTAGTACACGTCTCCTCTTGCGACGGCTGCTTGTTCTCCTAATGGCACTTTGTGGAGGAACATAATCGGAATCATCGGCGCCATCGACTTGGTGTGTTAAGTATCTATCAACGGATCTTCCATGCGCATCTTCAGCCATCTGTACCTCCGCTTCGATCCAGTCGTCGTCAAGATCGCCAAGTCCCTCTAGTAAATGCTCGTCGCCAGTATCTGCATGTGCTGTCTCTCTGTCGTTATCTCGATCGACATTACCACCGACCACAGCTTCGCCGATCTCAAAGCTGTCGCTGTTACTAGATAGCGTTCCAATAAGAGCCATATCAACGACAACCGCTGAAGGAATGACTGTCTGGTTTAAGATACTGCCAGTCTCGGTAACCAGGTCTGTGCAAAATGCGTCTCTGTCAGCGACTTTGTCATCCACTAAACCACTGAGCTGCGAGCTGATGCTTGTTTGAGTACTGATATAGTAGAACCGATCCACATAGTCTGGACTATGATGATATAGCTTATTTCCGTCGACGTCTACCTGGTAACATGTCGGCCATGTGTCTAGCCAGTTATTCGTGGCGCTGACAGACATAGAAACGGTGTTGGTTGCTGTAGCCGTAAAACTCAAGGTGCTGTCCGAGGGCTGAGTATCGATATCACTCGTGATAAAGTCCATTGGTATCTGGTTTTCGTTTGCTGCTGATTTTTTTGACAGGATATGCCGCCGGTCGGCCAGAAGCGCACTCTCCAATAGACTCTGCATCCGCCAATGATTTGACCACCGAGATGAGCCAGCTGTGTTTTCCGACCGTGTACCCTGATCCACAAAGCTGCTGGGCAATGACTCGTCTATTGCGCTCTGGTCCTGACTATTCTTTGGCTGCAGCTCCTCAAGCCCATGCTCGACACGCCGTGCATTCTCGTCAGCCCATATGATATTCAGCGAGTGCACCAGTTGGCCAAAGTGCAGGCCCAACGTTCCCTCGTGGAAGACATGGTGGATATTCCTTTCGTGAACCCGCAAGCGATTCATGATGCTGGCAGATACCACATCTGCCTCAAGCTCGCAGTGGCTCGCCTTTTCAGGAGGGGCGGGTCTGACCAGATAACTAGGCATCCCCTGTGGCACCCAGCGATATCCATCGGCAGCACTGTTATCAGTGATAAAACCTGGTGGTAAGGATGTATCCGGTGCTGAGACCGGAAGAGGCGACCTGAATAGGTGTTGGCTGACGCTAATCCAGTCCATGCCATACAGATTGTGGTCAACAAGGAACTGCAATATATACGAAAGATGCGATCCATACACGCCAATTTTGCGATTCATAATTGCACCTGAGCACAGAAGACTGCTGGCACGCGACATGACGCCTGGGTTTGTCAATAAAATCTTGAAGAACGGTCGGTATCCGGCGTGGTATCCATAGAATGGAACCCCTTTGACTGGAAGAACGGCGGCGACATACACAACCCCGTTGGTATGCAGTGCAATGTTTATTGCGTGATTCAAACTCAGACCCAGATGGTATCCAAACTCGCGTACCGATGCGAGATTGTGTGGGCCGTCATGCTGTACGTATAGGTAGGGCCAGACCTGATGCACATGCAGACATATCCTCTGTCTGCTTTGCGTTGCACCAAAAATGCGGATAACAGGTACCTTTTTGAGTGGTTCCTCAAAGATATTGTAGGGCAGACGCAACGAGCAGTCCACTGACGTAGGCGCAGCCATGTACGAGTCGATATTTGTGATTTGGACTTTAAGCGTAGCACCACTAGCTGCTTTACTGGTTGCAGTCTGGTCTGTCTTCAAGCCCTGCTGTACTGTCTCCCTGCCATCGTGTTCCGTCTGCCACATTACGAAACCCTGAGTTGGCAACAGTCTATTTGTGTTGGCAAAACATGATATTAGCTATTCATGCTCTACCGAGTTTGCTGATAGAAAACAGCTATAAACACTCTATGTAGGCGGCTTGAATTACCTTTCAGAATGCACACTTTTTTTGAAATGCGAATTCAGAATGCCGTGAATATTAATGTGGATGCAAATAAGAATAGAAAATTGCAGCTGATAAATAAACAGAAGCAAAAAGGAAAGCCAGAAAATGCGCAGCAACGCAAGATTAAAAGAAAACAATGTAAATCTCCGAATTAATGCGATGCTTAATCCTTGTGCCTCTGGCAAGTCACATGATCTACGTTTGATGCGCAGATTTCTACATCTTGAGTAATCAAAAAAAAATATCTAGCTGTGTCTAATCTAGAGTAATATTAAGACTACCAAGTGGGTTCCAACAAGGGAAAGCCAAAAGTTTATCATGTAATATATGATCATATATGGGAAATGTGTCTAGGATCATTTTATATATTTTTCAGTCGTTTTCTTTTTAAATGTTGGGACCCATGTTGAAAAATAGCATGTCCTGCTTAAACCACTTGCTTCAAGTTAAAAAATAAACCCATCCTCAACAATTTTATTTACATCTGTAGTCTCAGTTCCTAAAACTATCTGATATTAGATTTTAACAAGTGCCATGTACACTTTATAGATTGATTAGCATTGTTCAAACCACACACATCTATCAAGAGTGCGAAATGTTGATTTTAAAGCATGAGAAAATTGCTTGATTAACTGCTATATCTGAGACTCGCCAAGCATTGCTTAATCCCTGAAGGAATGACTGTAATATATTTGTGGTGGAGGTTAGTCCATAAACATCCCTTTAATTATAGAAGAGACCAACTGGGCATTGTATGCATATATCAGTGCAGGGTCAAGATTATCTCTGTCTGACCAGATTGCCTCAGCATTGGAGTATTATTGAGCTTGGCTAGGTATTGCACCTTTTTTTGCACTGATAGTTGTCAATGAAGTAGTTGTCTTTATAGGTGCTGCCACCAATGGGACCACACATGTGTAGTTTGGAGGTCATACCAAATCATCTGGCCAGTTGACACACTTTCAGCCATTTAGAGATTAGGGGCTTTTATATTTACACCATGATGCTAACTGGTATATTCTGAGTGTGCAGGAG